>JAMFTG010000813.1:0-87080 GCA_023974075.1 Chaenocephalus aceratus
ACATGGTGAACACAAATACCTGTTACTTTCTACTTCTTACATGTTGAACTCAAATACCTGTACTTCTACTTCTCACATGTTGAACACAAATACCTGTACTTTCTACTTACATGTTGAACCCAAATACCTGTACTTTCTACTTCTCACATGTTGAACTCAAATACCTGGACTTTCTACTTCTCACATGTTGAACTCAAATACCTGTACTTTCTACTTCTCACATGTTGAACCCAAATACCTGTACTTTCTACTTCTTACATGTTGAACTCAAATACCTGTACTTTCTACTTCTTACATGTTGAACCCAAATACCTGTACTTTCTACTTCTTACATGTTGAACCCAAATACCTGTACTTTCTACTTCTTACATGTTGAACTCAAATACCTGTACTTTCTACTTCTTACATGTTGAACACAAATACCTGTACTTTCTACTTCTTACATGTTGAACTCAAATACCTGTACTTTCTACTTCTTACATGGTTGAACACAAATACCTGTACTTTCTACTTCTTACATGTTGAACACAAATACCTGTACTTTCTACTTCTTACATGTTGAACTCAAATACCTGTACTTTCTACTTCTCACATGTTGAACACAAATACCTGTACTTTCTACTTCTTACATGTTGAACTCAAATACCTGTACTTTCTACTTCTCACATGTTGAACACAAATACCTGTACTTTCTACTTACATGTTGAACCCAAATACCTGTACTTTCTACTTCTTACATGTTGAACTCAAATACCTGTACTTTCTACTTCTCTCATTTCCCAAACAGCTGGTTCCTTTAGTCTGAATGTGTGTTTGGGGCGTGATCATTATTCTTTAGAGTCACTGCGTGCCTATTGGTTGGAACACGATCCGTGTATCCATCACTTCCTGGTCTTCTCTAAAGAAGAGGGACCAATGAAAACGTTGTCATGTTGCCGTTGGTCACCATGGAAACATTCATTAGCTAACGATGACATTATTGTTCTATTGATATAAAGGGAGGTCAGGTACTCTTTAAAACAGCTGCTAGCTATGGGTACTTTCTACTGAAGTACACTTCAAAGCCTCTTTACTTTTACTTGAGTAAAGAAGTTTAGTCAGTACTTCTACTTTCATCAGAGTATTTTTAAACACGAGTATCTGTACTTCTACTTGAGTACAGGATGTGTGTACTTTTGCCCTCTCTGGTAAGAATGGACTTTCCACTCAAACTGAAGAGGAGATTTAACAGAATTGGACTATCTGAGTGTCTTCCTAATGTGGCGACGCTCTCCTTTGTCAGCGCGCTCTGAGGACTCTCAGATTTCAAACAAAAGGCTCTTGTTTGCACTCATTTCCCTCACAGTCTGAAGCACCGGGGAGGAAACGCATCAGCACAGATTGATGGACGATTGTCACGCTGATTACGATCAGAATTGCAGGTGTGCTGCGAGGTAATGAAGGTTGGTGGCTAATAACGCGCCGGGGATTTACTGATAAGAAAGCCAATTTAAACCGGAGACAAGATGCTCCGTCTCTCCTGATGTGCTCGTTTCTGGGGAGGTCAGCTTATTGTTTGGAGTGCAGGCAAACCAAGATATCTCAGACCCTCCAACGCTCTGGATCTCATTCCATTTCTATTCTTCAACAAATACTTTATACACATCTTAAAGCTGCTGAAAAGGGGATTTAGATTGGAAGAAGAAGTACTCAAAACGTTTACAACACAGATACAAGTCGTACCTTTGAAATGTCACAATATTTTAATTGTAGTCTTCCTTTGGTTTTGGAGTTTTAGAAATGAACCACTAATATCACCCATTATCGAAAAGCGAGGTTTATGTCTAAGCATCTTTTCACGATCCATAATTACATTTATCGTTAGGAGGCGCCCTCTTGTGGCTGTCGTTATAATGACGGGAGCGACGGAGGAATTAAGATGACGGTAAAAAGGGCTAAAAAGTCTACATAGCGAAAATGATAGACTTTTACCCGTACAACGTTACAAGGTCAACCTGTAGTTTTTTTAACGTACGTATGTTGCTTAACTTAACTAACATTCGGACACTAAGTTGCGTTAAAACTTATCGTAACCCAAACCATGATTTTATCCTGTCCACAATGTTGACCAGTCACTTCACCTGCACTCATACAGTTTCTAACACCTGTACTTTCTACTTCTCACATATTGAACTCAAATACTTGTACTTTCTACTTCTTACATGTTGAACTCAAATACCTGTACTTTCTGCTTCTCACATGTTGAACTCAAATACCTGTACTTTCTACTTCTTACATGTTGAACCCAAATACCTGTACTTTCTACTTCTTACATGTTGAACTCAAATACCTGTACTTTCTACTTCTTACATGTTGAACCCAAATACCTGTACTTTCTACTTCTTACATGTTGAACTCAAATACCTGTACTTTCTGCTTCTCACATGTTGAACTCAAATACCTGTACTTTCTACTTCTCACATGTTGAACTCAAATACCTGTACTTTCTGCTTCTCACATGTTGAACTCAAATACCTGTACTTTCTGCTTCTCACATGTTGAACACAAATACCTGTACTTTCTACTTCTCACATGTTGAACTCAAATACCTGTACTTTCTGCTTCTCACATGTTGAACACAAATACCTGTACTTTCTGCTTCTCACATGTTGAACACAAATACCTGTACTTTCTACTTCTCACATGTTGAACTCAAATACCTGTACTTTCTACTTCTCACATGTTGAACTCAAATACCTGTACTTTCTACTTCTTACATGTTGAACTCAAATACCTGTACTTTCTACTTCTCACATGTTGAACTCAAATACCTGTACTTTCTACTTCTTACATGTTGAACACAAATACCTGTACTTTCTGCTTCTCACATGTTGAACACAAATACCTGTACTTTCTACTTCTCACATGTTGAACACAAATACCTGTACTTTCTACTTCTTACATGTTGAACCCAAATACCTGTACTTTCTACTTCTCACATGTTGAACCCAAATACCTGTACTTTCTACTTCTCACATGTTGAACTCAAATACCTGTACTTTCTACTTCTTACATGTTGAACACAAATACCTGTACTTTCTACTTCTTACATGTTGAACCCAAATACCTGTACTTTCTACTTCTTACATGTTGAACCCAAATACCTGTACTTTCTACTTCTTACATGTTGAACCCAAATACCTGTACTTTCTACTTCTTACATGTTGAACACAAATACCTGTACTTTCTACTTCTTACATGTTGAACCCAAATACCTGTACTTTCTACTTCTTACATGTTGAACTCAAATACCTGTACTTTCTACTTCTTACATGTTGAACTCAAATACCTGTACTTTCTACTTCTCACATGTTGAACCCAAATACCTGTACTTTCTACTTCTTACATGTTGAACACAAATACCTGTACTTTCTACTTCTCACATGTTGAACACAAATACCTGTATACCAAATACCTGGTTTTAGAAACCGTTGGGACTCAATCTAAATAGTGTTTAAAGTATGACTTTTTTCAAATGGAGCCCACTTTGTGCGGCCTACTGTCTTCCCAATCTACACATTTACCATTTCAATCTATTCAAAAAGCTTTTCTTGGCTCTGTAGATATTAAACCCTCATGGGGTAAAATTCAGTTTGATGTTATGCCGTCGTCTTTTATGCTTGCATTCCCTTTTTCGTTTCCCTTTCTCATCTCTGGGGATAATACATCTTTCCATCTTTGAAATCTCAAACCTGCATCCTCAGCCATATTCACTTAGTCCCTACATTGATATCATATTGAAGGCAACATTGTAATCTAGAAACTAACTAATACATAAAGCTATCTGCAAGTTTTAAATCAGGTCTACAGCACTCGTCAGTCTTGCATCTGAGATAAATTTAAAATAATCAAAGTTGGTGAATCCCTACATTGTATTTTACATACAGCTGGAGACGGTTTTGTCTGGTTGCTCTGCAGATTCTTTACTTCCTCCGGTCCACGGCATACTTTGGTTTCTAATTAGTGAGAATAAGGTGAATCTATGCTCGACAGAGTGAGGAAAGGACACCTTTAATAACAGCCCCGTAAGTGAAGCCTATGAAGTCGGCTTCACTGAAGAACACACACCTGAGGGTCAGTAAACAATATGCAGGTGGAATTCACAAAACACAAGTGACTTCATTTCATACAGACGGAACTCGGCTGGCCTTCAGTGACAGCTATAGATGAAAACACACACACACACACACACACACACACACACACACACACACACACACACACACGAAAGGAGGGGCAACCCCAAAAAGCATAATAGGGCCTATTTAAGAATACTTTGATGACAATACTTCAGGGGACAGTACATTGATTTACATGTATTTCCCGGAGACTTATCCTGACCCTAACCAAGTCTTCACCCTAAAATTAATGATTCCCCTCATGGGGACCTCCATTTTGTCCCCATGAGGGAGGCGAGTCCCCACACGTGACTGCAGATTTAAACAGATTTAGGTCCCCACAAGTATAGTAATGCTAGGCCACACACACACACACACACACACACACACACACACACACACACACACACACACACACACACACACACACACACACACACACACACACACACACACACACACACACACACACACACACACACACACACACACACACACACACACACACACACACACACACACACACACACACACACACACACACACACACACACACACACACACACACACACACACACACACACACACACACACAACTTTGGGATTGTTTGTTGTATGCATAACTGATGAACCCTGTGGATCAGCTGATGTTTTATTCAGATATGTAAACACGTTTATTACGAGTGGAAAAGCTGTTTGAACTTTCAACGCGACCTTCATGGAGAAAACATCTCCCATGCTTGTCATTTCTCCCGCTATTACTGGAAGCAGTCATGTTAGAAATGTCCCCGGTGTTTTGGTTGAATACAAAGCTTGATTGAAGGAAATGTACAAAACGAACATATTTCAAATCCTCCAAGAAAGTGTATGACCACAGGGTGAATGAAATCACCCTCTGTTGAATTACAGATGGTCAAATCGAGGCTCGACTGTCTTTTGCCGAGTGTTCCTCTCGCTCCTTTTTCAAATACACATTACACCCTCGGACTACTTCATTTCAATTTGCATCGGAAAGCACCAGCAAAGCGCGGTGTGTGATGATAAACTATGGTTAGGTCTCAGAGTCAAAGCAAGGAAATGTCAAAGCAAGTGTATGAAAAGTGTCCTGAGACAACAGCTCAGCCTTCCTGGCATAAACAAATGTTAAAAAGGATTATTAGAGATGCAATGTTTTCTCCGGTAATCACTGTTTATGGATTTTGGCGGAAGTGAATGTCAGACTTGAGCTTCCCAAAATGCCGAGGTGATAAAGGTCAGGAAATGGACTCCGAGCTATAATGGCTGTGGAGAGACAAATGCAAACAAGGGCAGAATGAACAACGGTTGATTCTTTAAGCTTTTATTTACAACAGTTATACGTCGCACGTAATCACAGGCTGATCTAAGACATGAGGATTCATCGGAATACAATGTGGACAGAGGCAAGAGAGAAGATCCATACAGCAGTAGAAATTTAAATATTGTTGTGTAAATAAACTGACCAATCACATTTCCAGTGTTTCATCTCCTCTTCTTCAATCAAGACGCTGACGTCTTCTGCGCAGGAACGCTAACTCGTCTAACTTTCTTTTAAAAGATAACGTGTTATTCCCAATACAAGGTGACAACATCTCCAATGAAATGGGACAATATATTAGTCCTTGGCCGCCCACAACATGTACAGTTGGATATTCTGGCAAACATATATGGTACTGTAAGCTTTTAGACTACAATTTGTTGCGGCTAGTCAAGCTAGCTAGCAGTTAGCTAACTATCAGATAGCAAGCTAGCTAGCATCAGATAGCATGCTAGCTAGCTACAACATCGCAAACGCATAAATTCCTAAAATATTTAACTCACAGGCTGTACATAATTTAAGCTAGGTAACACATGTATCTATTGCTACCTAAACCAAGTTATTTTCGTAAACATTAACAAGTAGTCCTTTTTAAATTCACCACGTGTTTCAAATGTGCGATCGAGGTGAAGTTGGCCCAGTCTCAAGCATTATAATGGAAGTGAAAACAAGCTTTTTAATGGACTGATAACTAAGGAAATGGGTGGCAAAGCATGGCCACCTACATCTAGAGATGGGGCAACACAGATAATAAGATAGTTTACTCCTTTTTGGAGTGTCTAGCACCGTCCCATACCACATTAGCATTAGCAGAAATTAGATGGTGGGGTTCGCTATTTTTCAATGACGTGAATTCCTGTGTCAAATGTAAATCTAACACAAATGCAAAAGTCAAACTCCATCTCCACAAGTGACTGAGTCTACTGGAGTAAATTCATTTTGGTCTCTGCCTTTAGAAAAAAGGAGATTCAGGCCAAACAGCCAAACCGTAAAGATGTTAGCCGTATCATTAGCATGATGCTAACGTGCGGGCTGATTGTTTGCAGGAGTGTTTTCTCGTGTTTACTGTAACCTTTTAATGATATTTACATGTGATTCAATGCATAGGAATATAGTATTTACAGAGAACTTTAGGAACAACTCTCCGTCCTTCATTAAGACGTGCATTAAAGACCCCTCTAGGCCCCGGCCTGCTGGGGGGGTTCCAGGGCTCGGATGTGGACGCTGGGCAGAGTGAACCAAGCTAAAGGAAGATCTCGTCCAGCGCTGTCGCCCTGAAACTTTATATTCAGGTAGAAATCTCCGGTGTAGAGGAAGAGCAGCGCGCCCACACACACGGAGCTCTCTTTGGGTTTCACCTGGAGAGGGAACAGACAGAAAGGAAACATGAGCAAACATCTTTAACGTAGCTTCATTATGAAGCTGGAACACAGTGATGCTGCAACCACACGGTTCTCTATCAGATAGACGGTTCGGTCACACGAGGCCGACAGGGAACCGCAGATAACGATAAGGTGGGTAGATCTGCGGACGAAACGCTCTGGGGGGGCAAACGGCTCTGTGTCTACGCCTATACGATAATTTCCTGATACGGTTTGAAGCAATAGCCCCGCCTCCCTCTCCCACCTCTCCCGCTCAGAGATCAGCTGCTGGGCTCTCAGGAGAGGGGGAGGAAAAGAGAGGCTCCGTTTATTCTTAAATGATTATATCGAGTCGTTATCAATTTGTTTTAAAGCTCAATAAATAACAAAGAAGACCTTTGACCGGCACTTTTCTAATTGTGTCCGGAAGATTTCAACTTTAACGGACATGTTGACGGAAACTCTGCCGCACGTCCCCTCGTCCTTGGAAGAGGCGGAGAGGTGGGTGTTTGTCATCTGCTGGTGGACTACCGGAGAGAATTACAGCAGGAGCACACGCTTGCCTCGGGGAGGGAGAAAAAAGAGCCAGAGCGTCCACCGCGGAGAATAAACAGAAGGGCAACCATGGCAACCATGTGCGGGAAGTCTTCTTCGCTGCTTTTGGTGTATTTTCTGGTAGAAGTACAGCGCCACTTCCGGGCCCGGCATATGTACTACAGCGTCTCCAGCGGTCTCGTGGGAACGGACACGTTTCTGGTGCCTGTTGCGTGTGGACGGAAGACTTTTTTGATATCGAATTCGGTTCGTTTGCGTTACCGTTCTCGTGTGGCTCCAGTCTGAGACAGAGTGAAGCCAGTCGGGGAGTTTGGTTGGTTTGAAAGCTTTGATGAAAAGGTGTTAAAGTTTAAAAAAGATATATGTTTTTTAAACGGTCTTCTACAAGCAAATGTAGGACATATAATGGGTGTTTTAGTATGAGGTAAGATAGCCATGGGGGTACAGAAAAAGTGCAGTCGACAAAGTCTCGTAGAAAAAATGAACAACCTTTGGCATGTCCAATCAGAATCCAGTATACTGCTGTCTTACGGCGACAGAGAGGAGACACTTTTCTCTGTTGCAGACTATTTGATGTTTTTTCCCACAGACTCACAAAAGCCTCTTTCAGATATGCATCCCGTGACATAATTCACATGTTGGTGCAGCGTTCTCTCCTTCATTTAAAAAACAATTACCAAAATGAAGTTGTTACGCAATTTCAGGGAATATGGGGAAGTCATTCATCTGCTTTTGAGACTCTGTGTTCTGCCAAGCTGCTTTTAATCTCCTGCAGATTGTTCAAAATTCAAAAGTGAGAACTAAAAAAGACGACGTTGTTTTTGATTTAAAGATCGCGGGCGGGACATTTAAAGGAACATACCCGTGTTTGTGTAGTTTTAACTTATTGGCTGAGCATGATGGAGTATAGGTTTTATTTTAAATGTTTCTCTTGCCTGCCGGACATTTCAATTCAAGTCTTAATTTACATTAAGTTGGAACGTGCTTTACTTCATCAAGGAAAACACTACGCTGCCGCCACTCTTCCCTGAGGTCGATTGACGTGTATTCTATAGCCTGAACTGCAATAAAACACCGCGTTAGAATCAGTTGGAGAGCCGGCATGACGTAACTGAAGCGAACCATAAATCTGAGCAAGCCTGAGGAAGTAATTTAAAACACGGTGATGTGGTTTTTAAATACTGCGTACAGTCATGTTCCCTCAGGTTTGTTAATGCGTTCTTAACATGGTGTTCGAAGGACAGTTGAACGTATTTAGGGGGATGTTTGGGGCAGAAATTAAATATAATATTAAAATCTTTATTTACATTTGGTTAGGTTATACAGTAGCCCAGAAGGGACAAATCAAACTTTGGATAAATAAGAATACATTATTGTATAAATTGAGACTTTTTATTTGATATTGAATTGTTTTTATTTGAAAACTTAAATATGTTTGGTCAGTACTTCTACTTTTACCAGAACTTCCACACCAACACTATGTGCAATATAAATACCATTACCATCATTACAAAACACTCTGCTATATAATATGTGCACTAAACGCTGCTAATATTTAAGTTATATAAACCTTCCGTGCAATACGAGGGGAATCGTGCAATTTAATTTATCTATTATTTATTTATGTACATATTCCCTTTCTTAAGTCCCATTTATTGTTTTTATATTGTCTTGTTGTTTTTATATTGTCTTGTTGTTTTTATAGTGTCTTGTTGTTTTTATATTGTCTTGTTGTTTTTATATTGTCTTGTTGTTTTTATAGTGTCTTGTTGTTTTTATATTGTCTTGTTGTTTTTATAGTGTCTTGTTTTTATATTGTCTTGTTTTTATATTGTCTTGTTGTTTTTATATTGTCTTGTTTTTATATTGTCTTGTTGTTTTTATATTGTCTTGTTGTTTTTATATTGTCTTGTTGTTTTTATATTGTCTTGTTGTTGCGTGTTGGCACCTTGAGTCTGTTGTAATGTCGTTGTACTTGTACAATGACAAATAAAGTTTTATCTATCTATCTATGTGTAATATTATTATTATTATTAATGTCCGATGAATGACGTGCACTGACCGTGTCGATGTAGAAGGTGCTGGATCCGATGAAGGTCACGGCGTCCTCCAGCTCGTAGTTCTGGACCCCGTTCTGGTAGTCCTGGTACGGGACCACGGTCAGCGCCAGCGGACCCACTGAGTTCTTACTCAGGTTGGTCAGCTGGACCTCCAGAGACACAGCGTCGCCTGATCTACAGTCAGCGACGACGTCACAGTCGCACGGCTTCCCGTTCACCAGCACGTCTGGAGACAGAGGTCAAGAAAAGGGATTAGGAGGAGGGGCCGGTTCATCCCAGAGGCCACGAGACGGCTCAACACCCGCACCTTTGAAAGAACATCCATAACATCTGTTTGCAACTTCAACTTCATCATCTTGCTTATGACCACGTGCTGAATTAATGATCCAACATATCATATCCCAATGACTTGTATTTATACTCTCCTTGCACTATTTTAACAACTGTATCTGTGTTATTGTGCTGCTCTGTTGGAGGAGCCTGCGACCTCAGATTTTCATCGTCATAACTACACTGTTGCTATGCACACATGACAACACAAGCCTTGCATCTTGACAGCTGTCTTTGTGTGACGTTCTGTAAAAAGAAATTAGGAGAATTGGGCAACACACACACACACACACACACACACACACACACACCTGTAATACAGTCTACTTTGACTTTAGTTTGAAAGTCTGAGTCTGTATTGCCCCTCTGCTCTCAGCTCTCTCTCTCTCTCACAACCGCCCCAGGAACTCTGAGTGACTTCAATCCCTCTAATGCGAGGCCCGTCACTCCTGACCCGGCGGAGGTACACACACACACACACACACACACACACACACACACACACACACACACACACACACACACACACACACACACACACACACACACACACACACACACACACACACACACACACACACACACACACACACACACACACACACACACACACACACACACACACACACACACACACACACACACACACACACACACACACACACACACACACACACACACACACACACACACACACACACACACACACACACACACACACACACACACACACACACACACACACACACACACACAGGTTGTCAAGCGCTTTCGAGAGTCAGGCTCGCAGCTGGGATAAGCGCTGAGTCAGAGCCGGTGTGCCGAGTGGGGAGGAGGGGGACATATCAAATCAAACTTTATTTGTATAGCCCAATATCACAAAACACGTTTGTCTCAGTGGGCTTCACGGATTACAAACCAACAACAACATTGTATATGATGGAGTTACAGCTAAATTAGAGAACAAAGATACAACGGAAGACAATAAAAATACATAACATATTCAAATTAATTACCATAAAAAGACAATACAATGAATTCCATAAAATGGCAGCTCTAACTGAAGGCTTGGACGCACGTGTGGACTCTCTGCCTCTGATACGAAGACAGGCAGACCATCGAGAGGAGGGGGAATGATGGCGTGCTGTCATGAAGCCCGGAGAGCTGAAACTACAGGGGGTGACATTCAGATCCACGTCTGTATGAAACACGCACTTCACTCCAGAACCAGCAGCGGCTCGGGGGGCTTTATGTCTGTGTTGATGTGAAATGAAGTGTCACTTCGCTTGAAGTACATTTCAGGATTTGTCACGTATATTTTTCCTTTTTAAAATGGCCTGTTTAAACTAAAACAATATCCACTTTCTTGTCTATTTCCCGCTTTAATCTCTAAGAATATCAAAGATTTTTTTCACGTACATTTAAAAGTTAAATATTTTGTCTTGGGATACGTCCCTCCTTGCAAGGCTTTGTTTCCATAGTGATACTTTCCTGTGTTGACATGTTAGTCATTTTATACCTTCCTCAAAACCATCGCAAAGAAAGTCGTTTTCTTTTCAATTCGAAAGATACCAACGAGCCAATCCGATTATTATGGGATGCACCCCTTGTGCACCAACACAATCACTCAATGCCGTTTCTTAATTGCATACATTTTTGATATAATGGATTGCAGATACATAATTCCTCAGTTTCTCGTAAATGTTAGATTTTTTTCTTGACAATCAACCACTTTAATCTCAGATGATATCAATGTTGATTTCCCCTGAATGTACAACTTCAATCTAAACATAAACTGAGCTTTTCTTGTGATATTACCCCCATCAGGCTTGTAATTATGTTCCTATACATGTTCCATGGCAGCAAAGAGACACCAGTTGATCCGATTCCCATAACATTACATTCAAAGTGTATTTATTTGATCCAATCGGCAGATCCCTGGAGAGTACGGTAAATGATTTTATTGCAGTATATTATAACCCCTGCATCCTAATACATAATGTATCAAGAGGTTATTGCCATGCACAGCCTGATTTATACATACACATAGCCGGTGGCAATGAAGATATATTTAGTTTGTTCGAAGTCTAGTTGCTAGGAGATGTGCAAATTATAGATAGCCTACATCGGCTCGAAAACTGGAAATAAATTCCTTCACATTAAAGAGAACAAAAGAGAACAGTCAGACTGTAATGAGCACACACACACACACACACACACACACACACACACACACACACACACACACACACACACACACACACACACACACACACACACACACACACACACACACACACACACACACACACACACACACACACACACACACACACACACACACACACACACACACACACACACACACACACACACACACACACACACACACACACACACACACACACACACACACACACACACACAGTGAGGTAATCAATAACTAGATAACTAAAAATAAAGCACAACAAAAGCAGTTGGAATCTAATAAAACAACGACTGCGTTTACTCATCAAGAAACAAATAATAGATTTCATGAGGAGGGATGAGGGTAATTTTAAAGTTTGACACAACTCAGCCATTATGTAACTTTTTAAACACGTAAACCGATATGGGAAACATCGAGGTTTCTGATTGGTCGGGGTTCTCCTTTGGGATTCTCTGCAAACATCTTTTCTGCAGAGAGGACACCAACACGCTGTACACATCTGCTGTCTGTTTCCTGTTTCCAGAGCTGAGAGAGGTGGAGCTACTTTCACCAACTATTTCCAGGTTACCTTCACAGTGATCGTGGAAAGTGGGTTCATACAGGAATGTGTCTGATTCCTGAAGATAAAAACGCCCAGTTGTGCTTAGGCCTGTCGCGATAATCAATAAATTGACTTATCGTACGATAAAAATGGACTCGATAACTTTTCTGAGCTCGATAAATTGCCGTTTACATGCGTGTTTGTTTACATAAGGATGTGACCAGAACTTTAGCCCGGCGCGCCGTGTCTGCCCGCGCGCTGTGTCTGCCGGCCCGGCGCGCCGTGAGGGGCGGGGCTCACACACAGCCCGGTCAGGACACTCCGCGTGCAGCAGTGTAGCAGCCACATGAATAATAGAGAGACAAGCAGGAGACAACGTGTGACTTACGGCCCGTCCACACTACAGCGTCGACAGCGTCGAAAGCTCCAATCTGCCCATTCACTTTCAATGGGGTGACGTCACGTAGCCGCGCTTTTTCGCCGAACTGAATTGTGGGTAGCAGAGCGGTCCGTCGGAGTAGCCAGCGCCAGCCAATCAAATCCCGTTTCCCAAAATCTGACAGCTGAAGCCGTAGCCAATCAAACCGCGTCTAAGCTGGGAGAGATATCCCGCCGTTCATTTCTATATTTCAAAAAAAGTCGGAGGAGAAACTAACTATCGCCGTAGCAATCACCCGGTTTTGTATGACCAGCCCCTCTTCATCTACCGGGATACAAACCGGAGGAACCAGGCATGGAGGGAGGTGGCAGAGGCAGTGGGGGAAACTGGTAGGTTTTCGCCTGTTTGGGGAGTTTATATATATTTATATATATATATATTGCTCGCATAAAATCCCCGGGGGTTTTTGCTTTGTATGTCGGGGGCGGGAGATTCATGTGATTGGTTGTTGGTCGTGTTGCTTGAATAAAATCCCCAAGCTCCAGACACGCCCAGCTCCAAGCTATTTTTGAAGCTGTAGTGTGGACGCTCCGTTACTCGAGGGGAATTTGAAGTTGAATGGAATTCGTTGCAAAACCTAATTCCACATCCGGTGTGGGAATATGTTGGATGTAAGCCAAATCAACGAGGCAAACCTACGGACTTGACTGAGCCGTTATGTCGCATTTATTTTAAAAAGGTAGCAACAAAAGCTAGCAATACGACCAGCCTTAAACTGCACCTGAAACATAACCAACCCATTCCGTGTTCCCAGCTGGGAGCGAACACGGCAGCTGGAGACGGAGAGCCCCCGCCTTCCCGACAGTTTGCTATCAAAGATGCCCGACAATGCAAACGTGTTGGTGTTCCTTGCTCGAACACTTTGAAATACAGATGTGGATATGGCCTGTTGAGGCGTCTGGGTCTTTGTATGGACAGTGGACTGTACGCTTTACTGTTGTCTTAAGGAGGTTTTTCTTTGCTTGTGAGACAATGTGTGCTCATATTCAGGGCCGGCCCTCGGCATAGGCAATATAGGCGAATGCTAAGGGCGCATCAACCCATAGGGGGCGCCGAAAAAATAAATAAATAAAATTGTTTTCATTGAAACCATTTTTTAAAATGTAAACACAATTTCCCGATTTTGGATCAACCAAGTACATCTTATTATCTTATACTAACAGAACTACGCATATATTGCGTACAGCGCCCATAAACTCTGGCACACCCCCCACAAAAAATCAAGTTGAACTGCCCCAGTCCCAGTAAAAACCAGAGGTTTATGTGAAATTGGGGGGGCGGGGGGGGGGGGGCGCCAGCTAAAATCTTGCCTAGGGCGGCAAATTGGTCAGGGCCGGCCCTGCTCATATTTATTTATCGTCCAACAAATGTAATTATCGTGACCGGCCTAGTTGTGCTTTCTATTAGTTTAGTTTATTTATTTTTTACGAGCGTGTAAAACCAAAGACAATACAAATGAAACAAAAGGTGATACAGAACTATACAAATACAAAACAATACAATACAAATACAATACAAACAAAACGAAACATTTAATTAATAATTGAATAATCTGTCATTGTCTAATATCAATAAGCAACAAAGATAATTACACTTCCGAAAAGGTGAAATGTATTACGATAGCAGCCATCTTGGACAGTGACGGGTAAGCAGCGAGAGTCATTTATATAAAGTAGGCCAATTAAAATGAACTCCATTGACCAGCTGATACAACGAGATAAAGACATCAATCATTCATGAACAATATATAAGATATGACTCTTAAACGGGCCATTAGGAAGGAGGCTTTAAAAACGCCAAATATTACGTGAATATTTTAACAAGTAATTCACCTGGAGCTGTTTTTGATAAATCATCACTTATCCAAATTAAACATTTTTCTTTTTTGTTTCATTTGTCAAAAATAAAAACTGTGAAGAAGAAGGATTTTAAAGTCTGAAGCAAGTCAGGTTTCGTGTAAGGACGAAAGTTCCTTTATCCCTCTCCATCCCTTGAGTATTCTTTGTTTTGACTTTCGCAATTAATATATAACTATTTCTTATTTTCGATAAAGCATATTAGCTGATTTTGAACTCAGTTTTTATCATCTTGCCGATAAGGCTTAGTTGTAAGAAGCTGACGACCCACGTGCTTAAATTATTCATATATTTCATATGGATTTCAAGAAACAATCTGACACGAAGGACACATCCTGCCTGCAATCACAAATGAGAAGAACATAAAACATGTGTGGGGGAAAGTTCTGAAGCAACGGGAGTCAGGACTCGGAGACACGAGGAGAGCTGGAGCTCTGATGGAGTCAGGACTCAGAGACACGAGGAGAGCTGGAGCTCTGATGGAGTCAGGACTCAGAGACACGAGGAGAGCTGGAGCTCTGATGGAGTCAGGACTCAGAGACACGAGGAGAGCTGGAGCTCTGATGGAGTCAGGACTCAGAGACACGAGGAGAGCTGGAGCTCTGATGGAGTCAGGACTCAGAGACACGAGGAGAGCTGGAGCTCTGATGGAGTCAGGACTCAGAGAGACGAGGAGAGATAGAGCTCTGATGGAGTCAGGACTCAGAGACACGAGGAGAGATAGAGCTCTGATGGAGTCAGGACTCAGAGAGACATGAGGAGAGCTGGAGCTCTGATGGAGTCAGGACTCAGACACGAGGAGAGATAGAGCTCTGATGGAGTCAGGACTCAGAGAGACATGAGGAGAGCTGGAGCTCTGATGGAGTCAGGACTCAGAGACACGAGGAGAGCTGGAGCTCTGATGGAGTCAGGACTCAGAGACACGAGGAGAGCTGGAGCTCTGATGGAGTCAGGACTCAGAGACACGAGGAGAGCTGGAGCTCTGATGGAGTCAGGACTCAGAGACACGAGGAGAGCTGGAGCTCTGATGGAGTCAGGACTCAGAGAGACACGAGGAGAGCTGGAGCTCTGATGGAGTCAGGACTCAGAGACACGAGGAGAGCTGGAGCTCTGATGGAGTCAGGACTCAGAGACACGAGGAGAGATAGAGCTCTGATGGAGTCAGGACTCAGAGAGACACGAGGAGAGCTGGAGCTCTGATGGAGTCAGGACTCAGAGACACGAGGAGAGCTGGAGCTCTGATGGAGTCAGGACTCAGAGACACGAGGAGAGCTGGAGCTCTGATGGCAAACACTAACGGTTTATTTGGAGCTTCGGCCGGAGAATTCACGAGACAGGTCACGGGCCACGAGTTGACCACACGGTAGAGATGCCACATCAGTCCTGAAGAGCCTCCTGCAGCTCCAGGTTCAACTAGAGAGTGTGATAATCAACATTCTTCACTAGAGAGACTAAACAGCTGAGGACACTGGATCACAGTTGTTGTCTCTTATGGCTCGGGGTCATCTCCACCCCGAGAAGGAAGTGTTCCAGGTGCCCCACAACAATAACTATCTCTGACAGAGAGTTGCCCGGTCACAAACTGGTAACAACAACAACAACAACAACAACTTGCCCCTCCTTACGGGGGATAGCGGCTGCTCAAGGCTGCTCAGCTGCGTCAGGGGGCGAAGGAGGACATGCAGGGCGAATGATTCCCTGACAATTTGAACCGTGATATTTTCTTTTAAAAATAAAAAAGGTATAATTTTGACCCGTCTTTCTTTTCCCTATTATGTTTTTGGAAACAATAGTCACTTTTAAAAAGACAATAATTGTGTACTTTTCCTTGAGTGAACATTTTTGAATGCAGGACCTTTACGCAGCGTCCACACGGCGGCGTGCGTTGAAGCTTGCCGGTGGGCGTGTCTGAAACTCGACCAACAACCAATCACATGAATCTCCCGCCCCGGACACACAAGCACGCGGTTTGATTGGCTAGAGCTTGTTTGCCTCTTATGGCACTATTTCCATTCTGTTTTATTTGTATTACTTGCTCTATTTGATCTGTCTTATTGTGTTGCACTGTTGGAGGAGCCCAAGACGTTCATTGCCATATCTACCCCGTAGCTAGTCTGTACGGACGGCAATACAAGCCTTGAATCTGGCTCTCACCTCCGATTACCTCATCCTTCACTGATGTTACATAACGCGTGTGTGCAGCTGTGCTTTTCCCAGATGTTGCTGCCGAGTCTGCAGAGGCAAAGCGCTGCGGCAGGCGTCGCCACAGCAACCAGGAGAGAAACAGAGAGAGAGACACCAGCTCCTCCCTCCTGAGAGAGTATCAAAACCACGGCTCAGAGATGAGACAATCCTTTCTCACCGCTGGCTGTCCCCCGCCGAGACAGACATGACGAGCGGCACGCGCAGATTTATCAGTGTTTACAGGAGTGTGCACGTGAAACACACCGGGTACACACACACACACACACACACACACACACACACACCGGGAACACACACACACACACACACACCGACACACACACACACACACACACACACACACACACACACACACACACACACACACACACACACACACACACACACACACACACACACACACACACACACACACACACACACACACACACACACACACACACACACACACACACACACACACACACACACACACACACACACACACACACACACACACACACACACACACACACACACACACACACACACAGCTGCCTAACTGATTACATAACCAACATAGTATTATTAAGTGTGTGTGTGTGTGTGTGTGCGCGTGTTAAGAAGAGCAACTGAGGTTTTTACAGCAGCCAGATCGTTGAAAGGCATTTGTTTTCGTATCGATGGAAATATGACTGTTGCATAACTTTGCTCCTGTGCATTAGAAAGTTAATTACATTCTTATTTAATTAAATAAACCAGAGCATGCATTTCACAGTATTATGTCCAACAATTATTAACGGGTACATTTCGTAGATATTGGTGAATAAATCACACCGTAGTACGATTCGTCAAAACACAAAACAAAGCAGGATATTGCCTCGGAGAATAAAAAGCGAGGAAATGAGAAATGAAGCCGCTGAATCTTCACACACCACAAAGAACATTCTGCAAAAGAAAAGAAACATGGACCAGGAGGAACCACTAATCATTACCAAGGGCAATGCAAAGGGACATGCTGCCAATTGTTTTACTTTCATAATCCTTCAGCTTGAGAAATAACTCCAGATGAGAACAACGGGCACGTGAGTGTATTCTTGTCGCTCCAAAGACAACATGGTTATAGAGGATCAATGGGCTCCAACTGAACCTTTGATCAGCTCGGTTTCAAGACGGCAAATTAACAGTTGCAGAAAAACCTATTCAACACCGGAAACAAGTCCGTGGTTCGAAACCTGGATTACACAAATAATATTTTGATGTTTTTGGACGACTATACGGGAAACATTAGCTACCTTTAGCTTAGCGATAGCCTTAAGAACACGACGTAGCTTGTTTATAGCCTAGCGTTAGCTTTTTACCTGCAACTAGCGACTGCATTCACGCTTCAGAAATCCCATAGTGATGTGAACATGTGGAGATTATCCCGTTGAACCAAATGTGTAAGTATCATTCATGTATTTGCCACAGATTTTATTTTCTGCGAACTATTTTTCTTGCTAACTCTTGCTAACAAAACAAGCCTTCACCGTATTAACAACCGGCTAAAATGTAGCTCCATTTTGTAATCTGCCATGTGTCCAATGTTGGGGAATGTTCGGATGTGTAATCAAAGAATCAATAAATACATGATTAAAACAAAAAAATGTAGCTTCTCCTTTCATAAAAACAGAAACAACCAAAAACGATTTCCGTTGCCAGCAAGGAGCCTGAGATAACCGTCGTCCAGGTGAACCGTCCTCCAGCGTCTCTTCCTCCACGATGAGCATCGCCAACGTGTGGTGTCACCAGGGTCACTGATGGATGCCTCCATGAAGGGTGTCTTTAAAAGAAGGGTTGAGGTGTGCAGCAGCACGTCTAAAAATAGCCCTCTGATTTCCCCTGAGCCATCTGTCCCTTTTATAATTATCCTCTCACTGATATCTGTTTTCCTTCCACTAACCTTTAAAACCGCCCGTCTGCTTTGACAACAAGGAGGCAGGAGCAGGTTGGATGTTCTCCCGCTCACTGGATGTGACAGTTATCAGTTTGGACCAGGAGCCTTATGCGCATTTTGAACTGAGCAAATTCTGGAGCGCTCCGTAGCAACATACATATGCAGTCTAAGAGATAGTAAATTGGCGAAGGCGATATAAAGGCTCGGTCCTGTCCATCTGCGCCTTGCTTTGGAATCCAACATTGACTGTTCAATTATTTCACTGGACATATTTAGAAAGCTTCGCCCTAACAGGCCGACGTGCTCTGGTTCCCATCAGCAGCCTGTGGCAGGAGGATTGGCTGGTGGAGGGTGTGAGCTCGGTTGACTAGCATTCTCATCTCCACACAGGACACCTCGCTTCCAGTGAACACAGCCGCGTTACTCATCCCAACATTCAGCAGCGCTTGCATTCGCCACTACGCGACTTGTGTTGACTCAAATAACACTTCTCTCTACCTTTTCCACCTTCCGCACTATTTCCCTCTTCAGGAACACGGCTGGCTCTGAGAGTCGTCCTCAAGGTAATCATTGTTTAGCGTCCTTAACGTTCACTTGTAGCCGCACTCAGCCAGGCTTTCAAAAGCAGGCAGACTACTGCGAGGATCCAGGGATAATACGCACACTTATTGTACGACTACGACAAGGAGGCTCGTAGGGGGATCTCGATGGATCTCGAGAGTCTCTTGCCTGAGTGCGGATCGGGAAATAAATAATAAATACAAATAAACGATGGGAAATCTGGGTCTTTAAAGGTATATCGACGTTAAGAGGTGTCTCCAGGATGTGTTGCAAGCTGCCTACAGCAACAGTTGTTGTACTAATAGATGCCTATACGTAGTACAAAGGAAAAGTATAGTATACTACGGTCACAAAGGACATGTAGGGGGTAACGTCAGTGTGCTTCAAACTAAATGCTTGTTGGATCATAAAAACCCACTCTCTCCCCACCTTGGAATCGCATTTGACAATTCTTGTACCTTTGACGAGATACAGTCTGACAAGGACGCCCACTTTACACGGCTGGAAGAAACAGTCAAAAGGAAGCATGTAAACTCACATTTCTCTCTTGGCTTATTTTTTTAATTCTTCATTTATTTTCCTTTAAAGAATGGGCGAATGATTTTCGAGAGACACCGATTGAAAGTGCATCGTTGCTGGAATGTCGTACATACTACGAGTCCGACTCGACATACTATTTGGTATATCGCTGTGTTAATATTAGGTCATAAGTACTTTGTAGCACATACTATGTCCTAAATAATAGCTTGTAAACACTATGTAGTACATACAATGTTCTACATAATAAGTCATGAACACTTTGTAGCACATACTATGTTAAACCTACTAGATTGTACATACTATGTCCTATACACTTGGCTGGATATACTATCAAGTACATACAATTGGTCATATATACTGTAGTGCGTACTGTGTCCTATACACACTTGGTTGTACTATGTTGTACATAATATTTTGTACTGGACATACTGCGTCCTACGACTTGCATACCATGTTGACATACTAAGTCTTGCATACTATGTAGTATTCACAACGTTGTAGACATACTACCGCCTAAATACTACGCCGTATATTTTACCGCATACATACTGGGTCCTACATGCTATGTAGTACATACTAGAACTCTCACAACAGCCTTTAATCTCCAGCAGCACTAATGATTCATTCTTATGTGTATTCAGACGGTCAATTAGCCTCCCAATCAAGTGTCCGTGATTGAATCATTCAGCCACATAACTAAGTGTTGAATGTTTTAATGGGCAGCAATGTAAAAGGACTTTCTACCTCTACACGTGTTGAGGATTATATTGTATCTGCTTCAGACGGATAACATTGTTCCCTAAAGAGTGGAGAAAGAAGCATGCGATATGTGTAGCAGACACACACTTCACACTTCTGCATGCAAAGCCACCTGGACATCACCTGGAGCGTTTTGTTTCCTGAGCTGTGAACTGATCGGGGGAAGGAGACACTGTAAGCCTATATCTTTGCCATATAGCAACTTCCCAAAATAGAACAGATCAATAGTGTGGGGGAGCAGAGTGTGGCGGCTGGGTGCCATTACACTTTAATGGCCCCACACTGAGATGCAAGTCTCTGCTCTGGGCTTCCTGCGGTGCAGTTAACTCGTTCATAAATCCCTTTCTCTTTCCAAACCACACCTACATTTTGAATATGTTTTTCAGACTATGGAAAGCCGATTATATCTTTATGACCTCTGCTGTAAATGTGAGGTTCTTCAGGTGCTAAAGCCATATATAAAGAGAACATCTGTGGATGCGTTTATTCCAGGACTCAAACTTCACTTTAATATCATTTGCATTTGTATATGATAGCCTACTAGGGCTGCTCAATTCATCGTATTTTAATCACAATTATGGCTTGCAACGATTACGAAAACAACGTCATCGAAATAAAACAATTATTCTTTTATTATTACTTTTTTTAAATTGGTTTTTCAGTTGAATTATACTTAAAGTTCACGGTAATCAACTGTTAAAAACATACTGTTCAAATAGTTTTTTCTCCAATAAATTGATGTTTTCAAAGTAAATGGATAATCGTTTTTAATAATCGTGATATCAATTATTGACCCAAATAATCGAGATTATGATTTGTTCCATAATCGAGCGGCCCTATATCCTACTGCACTTGTGTATTTGAAGTTGGGTTTGAATTGAATAAAACAGTAATTATCGTTGCATTTCTTCCTTTTCACATCATGTTCTTTTGTTGCATCACATTGACCTCTGGTCTCTTCTCCCTTTTAGTTCTTGACCTGCTCCCAGATCAGCTGCCACAGCGCATCCAAACCCAGACACAGAAATGAAACAGCCTTACAGCACTGGATGGAAAATGACAGACTAATGGTAACAATTGAACCGTGTTACAAAAAGCCAATAATGATATATAGACGCCCCTATCTTATGCTGTATCTATGGTAACCAGTCATTGTGTACTTTATTGCATGTCTCTCCATTTTGTTTGCACGTTGGCTGTAACAACTTTAAGAAGCACTACATAAAGTGGAAATGTAAACACAACATTCATTCCCCAACTGTTTTACTCTGACATTGGTTTAGCTTCTCGTGTTTTCAAATCGAATACATTGTGAATTACAGCAGCAATGTTACCCACAATGAAACTGAGCTGATTTACATACTGCACAGTATCAGTGTATTATGCTAACGCTAAAGAAGCCTTGATCTGCTCGCTTCAAGCAGAAACTAACTCCTAACCCTGAGATTCTTTTTAAACTCGAGCCGTATCCAGCACGGCTTCAAGAGGATTACTCGAGGTCATTTATTAGACTTTACACCCTCTGCAGCCACAAAGGCTTCTACAACCTTTTACATATGCAGTAGCACTCCTCAACACTCTTTGATTCTTCACATCACTGGACCGCCCCTTTAGGAATAAAAAAATCATTTATTTATATTTGAGAAAAATCAAACATTAGAAGCTTTTTGTCAAGTTGCTCGAGTATCTAGATTACTACTTTCGCTTAGTCCCAACTGGACTAAAGAGCTGCCAGTTGTTTTATTTCTATTTAAAGGTCCCATGTCGTGCTTTTCCGGTTATCACCCGTCCCCTTGTTGTTATGAAGCGTGTTCTGCATGTGAACGGTCTGCAGAGTCAAAACCCCTCAAAGTACACCGTGTAGCGAGTAAAACTCTAACACAGAAAATACCTGTCTATGCTTTTCCATTGTTTACTTCTTGGGTATAGTGACGTATTTCGGGTATAGTGATGTAACGTAACGGCTTCCTCACACACACATGGCGGGACGTTGCGAGGCTCGCTGCTGCGAGGAGCGGGACACCACGGAACTCAGCCTGGGCACACACACAAACTCCCAGCCAGACTGCGGGTGTGTGTGTGTGTTTCGGGCTGGGTTTCGCTGTGTCTCGCAGACGGCCACTGGGCTCACGGGGAGGGGCGGGCAGGAGCTCCAACACGCCGTGTAGGACAGAGAGTGAATACACAGACTACACAGAGATGCTGAGAAACCAATGTGAGTTTGGAAAAGTGCACAATATACATTTATTCTAGTCGACCTCAACAATGGAATTATGATCAGTAGAAATGGCCGTGTCACGGGACCTTTAAGTCTTAGTTATAAGTAACGGTTTGGATCTCAGTAACAAACAACCATAGACACATAATAGATTGATGTAGAGATATATAGATATAAATATGTAACTAAATGTAAAAAAAAAACTAAAATAGATTACCGTACTTTTCGGACTATAATCCTGCATATAAACCGCAGCAGCTACATTGTCCGTCTGTCTTGCTCTCGTTCTGTCTCTCGGTTCCACTTTTACTTTGGCGCGCTACCTGTCTCACTCTTTTCCGGCCTCCAGCTTTTCCCGCTTAGAGGTGGCGGGCGCGGACCGGTCCTAGAGCCCATAGTGTTAAAGGTGGTTAATTCTACATGTAAAATCCATAGATTTAGGAGGTTCCCTAGTGGCCGTTAGCTGTACTAAAAAAATGGGGGAAAAGTCGCGGCTTATAGTCCGAAAAGTACGGTAGGTTATTTGCTTGCGATGTAACAATAGCATTGGTTGCATGTAAAGGAAACCACAGTCCTTTAATACTTTGATGTTTCTTGCTTTCCTTCAAGATAAAATCAATGTATATTCCATCAAAAAAGCAAATGATTTAGATTCAAAACTCAATGCTCCTTTAGATGACATCCGAGAGAGATCGATAACGAAAGGACGTTCAGGACTATCATTGTGTTCACTCAAGAGGACGGTGTACTGTTGTGGTACGGGAGGACTTACGGTGCTTTGTAGATCATTTCCTCTGAACTCTGAATGCATTTATGTATGAAATGGACAACTCCAGGGCTTTTGGAGTACTTGAAATGCAGAGCCCGCCGTCAGCACCAGAACTTTATGTGATGGACATGAAACAGCCACTTGAACTTACAAAAAGAAGAAGCATGATAATTCCAAATCTCAATGTATCTTCCTTGCAATAATACGAATGTTTGAAAATGCACTTGAGCCGGAGGAAACGAGTCTTTCTCACAGTCTGTTTAGCCATTTGTGCTGAGCTGTGCTTCTCTAATGGCTTTCCTCCCCGTTTAAAATGTGTCACCGTTTGTTGTAGAGACCATATCTTAAACACAACGATAGGTCATTTACAAATACATCGCATTTAGAAAAATGGGACGTATGCATGAAGGGGAAGCCGCAAAATAATGCAAAGTCGAAAGAAAAATAAATTGTTACAAATATTAGTTATCTTAAGACTTTGTATGCATCTGGAAGGAGGTGTACATGTAAGTCCAACATTTGAATGAAGGATTGAAAACAATTTACAGAAGAATTTGAATATATTTAGTTTGTTGAAGATTTTTGGTCTTGAACATGGTGGCACTAGAGATGCCCAAACCTTAAAATTCATCCTCTGGGAACCATTGAACGTCTGTGCAAAAAGTTATGGCAATACATCAAATATCTCTTGATATTTTTCAGCCAGAAAAAGCAGACTAAAAAGAAAGGCTATCCATTGACTGTCCTACTTTCGCTTAAATACAATTAAGCAAGCTCCCATTACCGCAGCTACACCTTTGAAACTGAAGCCAGTACTTTGTGCACGAGAATCTGCCCTTGTGCCGCTTTAATGTTGTGGATTTATTGTTTGAGAAGTGCCGCTGCATTTTGAATTCCCTCACCTAACTCCAAAGTACACATGCCTACATCAGCAGCAGCATGTTAGCTATGGGTTATGTCGATCCTTTCTCATCTGCTTCCCTTCCCACACATTCACCTGTAACCAATCAACATTCAACTGTATCTCTCTCAATGTAATTTACGGGCTCTTGGCCTCAATCAGGCAGATTCAGGATTAACGGCTAATCGGGATCACAGCTAGGTGCTTGAGGAGGAACGGTCACATGACTGAGAGAGAGAGAATAGTAGCACAAAAACAGCTTGTTAAAAAAGCTCACATGATAAATAGATGACTAAAGACCTTTCAAACAATACCAACTTCTGCTGAATCCTAAACAAGGATATGATACATGTTGAGGAAAAGTTCCAACTATTAGTAAGAGACTTTGTGTTATTTGGTACTCCCAAATTCCCATGGAGGATTGTACGAGTTTACGGAGCGGTTCTGAAGCTACTGGTCCGTGTCTGATCCGCGTTGGACTGAGCAATCAAAGGCAAATCTCTGTTAATCGCATATGGATGGAAAATAATTGAGGCTATCTCCCCGCCGGCAGACGTCGATAGCCGGGGTGTTGAAGCAGAAAAACACCCGCGGCAATACATCTGATCTGATAGTCCAGTGTGCTGATGTGAGGACAACCAGAACAGATATTTCACGCTCAGGGAACACATCGCAGAGCTGTCAGACGCGTCTGTTTGGAGTTTTTATTAAAATAAATGATAATCCTGTACAAAGAAAACCTCTGCCTGATCTGATCTACTGTATGAAAGGAACAAGCTGATTTATCTGAGGGCAGTTTTTAAAGAATCAGGTCATGATATCAGCCTACGGACACAATTGTTTTTAGAACGTTTTGTTTAGAAACCAAATTCATATCTTTGAGGAAAGGTGGGAAAACGTGTCTGAAGATCAAGCAATGACTTGGATAATTGCTGATGTTCAGGTGTATATCAGTGTGTAGTGTCTCTACTTTAAAGAGTCCTCTCCTGCTGATGTTTAGGTGTATATCAGTATGTAGAGTCTCTACTTTAAAGAGTCCTCTACTGCTGATGTTCAGGTGTATATCAGTATGTAGAGTCTCTACTTTAAAGAATCCTCTCCTGCTGATGTTCAGGTGTATATCAGTATGTAGTGTCTCTACTTTAAAGAGTCCTCTCCTGCTGATGTTCAGGTGTATATCAGTATGTAGTGTCTCTACTTTAAAGAGTCCTCTCCTGCTGATGTTCAGGTGTATATCAGTATGTAGTGTCTCTACTTTAAAGAGTCCTCTCCTGCTGATGTTCAGGTGTATATCAGTATGTAGTGTCTCTACTTTAAAGAGTCCTCTCCTGCTGATGTTCAGGTGTATATCAGTATGTAGTGTCTCTACTTTAAAGAGTCCTCTCCTGCTGATGTTCAGGTGTATATCAGTATGTAGTGTCTCTACTTTAAAGAGTCCTCTCCTGCTGATGTTCAGGTGTATATCAGTATGTAGTGTCTCTACTTTAAAGAGTCCTCTCCTGCTGATGTTCAGGTGTATATCAGTATGTAGTGTCTCTACTTTAAAGAGTCCTCTCCTGCTGATGTTCAGGTGTATATCAGTATGTAGTGTCTCTACTTTAAAGAGTCCTCTCCTGCTGATGTTCAGGTGTATATCAGTACGTAGTGTCTCTACTTTAAAGAGTCCTCTCCTGCTGATGTTCAGGTGTATATCAGTATGTAGTGTCTCTACTTTAAAGAGTCCTCTCCTGCTGATGTTCAGGTGTATATCAGTATGTAGTGTCTCTACTTTAAAGAGTCCTTTCCTGCTGATGTTCAGGTGTTTATCAGTATGTAGTGTCTCTACTTTAAAGAGTCCTCTCCTGCTGATGTCCAGGTGTATATCAGTATGTAGTGTCTCTACTTTAAAGAGTCCTCTCCTGCTGATGTTCAGGTGCATATCAGTATGTAGTGTCCTCTACTTTAAAGAGTCCTCTCCTGCTGATGTTCAGGTGTATATCAGTATGTAGTGTCTCTACTTTAAAGAGTCCTCTCCTGCTGATGTTCAGGTGTATATCTCTACTGTGTCTCTACTGGGACATGTCTCGATGCTTTAATGTTGAAAAAGTTATTTTTCTCCGCAGCTAACATATTCATCTCAGTGCTATGAGGCTACTGATGACCCAGCCTAGGATAAGCTTCTTTATGTCAGTCTTGAATCGTCTTCAAATCTACAGAGAAACGTCTCTCCGGGAGAACTTCAAGCACTCTCACTTTGCAAAGTGCTTCTGAACATCACACCCTTTGACATACAGTACTGCGGCTCCCAGTGATTACATTTGAATGACTTTTTTTGTTCTTGAATAGACATTTCTTGAATGTATGATTATAATTAATTGGGTGCCGTCTTATTCATCAGTGTAGGGTTTACACCGCAGATATTCCTGGGGTGTATGGAGGCTCATTTGGTTTTATAAATAATATATATATATTATAAGAAAAGAAAGGAACAACAAATATATATATCGTTAAAATAAGTCAAATAATACAAAAACAAAAAAGTGAAGTTAATGTGTGAATAATTGGAAAACATGGCTCCACCTAAATAAACATCATATGGAATCAGACACTAACGCGCATTTGGTAACATAAGAACAATACCACGTGGTCAAGAGTGCAAACAAAGGGACGCTCAACGACGAATTGAAGCGCTGCATATGAGATGGCCTGAGAATCGTTTCAATGGAGCACAAAGGTTGAATCACCTTCAAATATTTGCTCACGGGGATGGTATGGCACTCGATACTCGAAAGCTTTTTCCTCCCGTGACATAATCTCCAAGAATGGAAAACCAAACGAGGCCAACGTACAATAGCCTCGATTCCACGTGCAACGACAACAGGTGTTCGAGGAGAACGGGGGGTTTGGAGGCGTCGTTGGCGACTGTTTTGACTCATCTCCAGAACAATCATTAGTCACAAGTCATTAGCGAGGGTCCCCTGAGAGATTTACTGTAGTGCGGTCTAAACATGGCTGCTGTCATACGCCGCGCTGCACACGTACTCCCATTTCCCCGCCTCATTACTCGGCTCTCCTCTTAATATGTTCCAACCCTAATTATGCAGATGAATCCACTCCACCTTCTACACTCGAATCTCTAATATATGTAGATACCTTCAGGCGTGGCGGTGGAACTCCCGTCCAAGTGCTAACCTTGAAGCCGATTGTAGACACACGAGGAAATAGAGTGCTGCTGTTGTTTTGCATCCACATTGAGTTTTGTTTAATGAGGCACACGCCTGACTCGCTTCCAGGAGATGGATCTACGGCACGGCATTAAAAAAGGAATTCAAATGAAAACCAAACAGTTCTACGTCTCTGCAAACAAGTAAGATTGCAGTTTACAGCCATGTCTTTCGAGGCTAATATGCAGTAATGTCTACACAGGATGAACTTAAAAAAAAGACATTTGTATGTGGTGTCTCTGCTGGGACATGTCTCCATGCTTTAATGTTCAAAAAGCTCATACTGCCTGTGCTGCAGCACCTCTTTTCACCCTCTGTCTGAAACCAGAGCCCATCTGCTCTGACTGGTTAGCTGGACTGTTGTGATTGGTCAACCGCTTAGAGATGTCCCGCCCCTTAGCCTATCACGTACAATGTGTTGGAGCACTAGCCAATAGAAGATTGAGTGTTAGGCCGTTTCTCAATGTCGAGTAAAGCTGCTCCAGAGCCACTATTTCAAGGATACTACGTCATCGAGTGCCATGTACACTGTGTTGGAGCACTAGCCAATAGGAGCGTGAGTGTTACATGGTGATGTCATTATGTTCCAGAAGTAAAGAAAGTAGTCCAATGGAGGCGTTTCAAGCAGAGTGTGAGAGAGAAAGGGTTTTAGCCTTTGCAGACCATTTACATGCACACAGACCTATAACACACCACAGGAGAGGGAAACCCCAAATAGCTTCGGCCGGAGAATTAACAAGACAAGTGAAAGAGTCAGAGGTTCTGACTTCACGGTCGAGTTGCCACGTCAATTCTGAAGAGCCTCTCTCTCGATAGACCTTTTAACTAGTTCAGAGAGAGTAATCAACATATTTGGGGAGATGGACTAAACAGCTGGGAACACTGAACCACTTGCGCCTGACGCCTATGGCCTCGAAGATATCACACCTTGGGGTCCACAAACCCCGAGAAGGAAGTGCTCTAGAATCTAGTGTACCCATAACCAATCAATCAATGTTTATTTATATAGCCCAATATCACAAATCTTACATTTGTCTCAGTGGTCTTCACAGTGTGTACAGAATATCAGTATGACAATACGACATCCTCTGTCCTTAGACCCTCTGTCCTCAGACCCTCTGTCCTCAGACCCTCTGTCCTTAGACCCTCTGTCCTTAGACCCTCTGTCCTTAGACCCTCTGTCCTCAGACCCTCTGTCCTCAGACCCTCTGTCCTCAGACCCTCTGTCCTTAGACCCTCTGTCCTTAGACCCTCTGTCCTTAGACCCTCTGTCCTCAGACCCTCTGTCCTCAGACCCTCTGTCCTTAGACCCTCTGTCCTTAAAGCCTCTGTCCTTAGACCCTCTGTCCTTAGACCCTCTGTCCTCAGACCCTCTGTCCTCAGACCCTCTGTCCTTAGACCCTCTGTCCTTAGACCCTCTGTCCTTAGAGCCTCTGTCCTTAGAGCCTCTGTCCTTAGACCCTCTGTCCTTAGACCCTCACATCGTACAAGGAAAACCGTCCGGAGAAAACCCACAGTTTAAAGGGAAAAATGGGAGAAACCTCAGGGAGAGCAGCAGAGGAGGGATCCCTCTCCCAGGACGGATAGATGCCGTGTGTAAATATAATATAAATAACAATAAACCGTTTGTGACCGAGAGCTGCCCGGTCACAAACTGGTAACAGGAACATATGGCTGAAGCAGCCCCTTCCTTAAGGGAGATAACAGACGTCAGGGTTGGTCATAAGCATCAAAGGGCAAAAGGTGGATATCTAGGAGAATTATCCCCAGGTGGGGGATGCAATTTATTTCAGAACACTTGTTGTTATATTCCATGGAATGCTCTTAAAGGTCCCACGTCACGGCCATTTCCACTGATCATAGTTCCATTGTTGACTAGAATAGATTTATATTGTGCAATTTTCCAAACTCACATTGGTTTCTCAGCGTCTCTGTAAAGTCTGTGTATTCACTCTCTCCACTAAACGGCTCCTTGCAGCTCTTGCCCCCCCCCCCCCCCCTCCCTGTGAGCCCAGTGTGCTCCGATTGGTCGGGACCAGTCGGGACGTTGTGAATCGCGCTGAGCTCCGTGGAGGTGTGGTTTCCTTGTTTAGCGATACACAGCGAAACACAGCCAAACTCACCCTGAGCACACACAAAGTCACAGCCGAAGTAAAAACAATAAGTGTGGCTCTTGATATTGAGTAAGAGAAAGGTTGATAGACGCAGAGAGAATGGGTCTGCAGAGAGAATGGGTCTGCAGAGAGAATTTCGCCGCGATCCCAACTATCTGTTATCAGCCTGCAGCCAGGGAGGAGAGAGTGTGTGAGGAAGTCCGTGGATTGGTCAATTTGGACCAATCAGCGGGGGCTCCAACGTAACGGCTCCACGGATTGGTCCATTTCGTTCCGGGGACGACATGACATCATGATGTCCCCGGAAGAATCAAATGGACAGTGACGTGTCTCCAACGAGGCGTTTTGGGGAGGTATTCTCTGTGTTAGAGTTTTACTCCCTACAGGGTGCACTTTGAGGGTTTTGACTCTGCAGACCGGTTACATGCATACAAACCTTCATAACTCACAAGGGGACGGGCGATAACCGGAAAAGCACGACATGTGACCTTTAACATTCCGATAGCAATGAATACATTAAATGCTTTTACAATAAATACATAAACGAAATTCATCGGTGGAAGCCGTGGCGCTGTAAAAAGCACGACCAATCATCTGAGCCGGCCCGGGTGCGCGTTCGTGTGTGTTGGAGGAGGGGCTACTTTCAAATTCTAGCGCACTAGAGCTGGTTTCTCCATTCGTACCTACCTTACCTTTAAGTTGTAATTAATACAACAAGAATGGGTTAAATCGTACCTCTAAGTGAATGTTTACAGAGAAACATAAGTGGTAACAAATAAAAGGTATTCAATAACGCAAGTGGAGGAATCTTTTACCTTCAGTGCCACACAAGAAAGCTCAACACGCTGGAGATCAAAGGCCACACAGTTACACACCGCTGCTAGAAGTATGATTTGTCTGAGCACCGCTGTTTCTCTTTCTGCCGCCTCTTCAATGCTCGCCATCACGTGGGAGGCTTAGAGCGGCACGAAGTCGCTCCTGGTGACGAACACGCAGAGGTGACGAGAGGAGGATTTCCCTGGCAAGAACCGAAGGGGGGCTTTAAGGGAACGTCTTATGTGCAAAACAAAGCCCTGCCTGCACACCCACATTCAATCTGCCGCTGCACGGTTGTGTCTTGAGGAGATAATATGACACACAGATGCACCGTGGGGCAAAGTACAATTATGTACAAGACAAATTAACTCTCGGGGACGTATACAATCTATGACTATCTATGTATACTGGAAAAGAGGGAAAGGGAACGTTTATGTAACACAGTAATTGTTGTGTTTGAAGGACAGCAGAGAGAGATAGATGCTAAAAATGTACATGGCAACATGGTAAGGGGAAATACTCCTATCTGATTGGCTAGAATAAACCGGTGCACAATAGAGCATGAATGACTGGATATTTTAGCCCAAATACTAACACCATATTGTACAGTTGAAATGGGCAGTGCTAACACATGCTAATCAAAACATGTCAAAGGGGACATCTTTCTTCAATTATCTTATCTTCGTTTTTTCTGGATTGCAGTTTTTGTGACATCACACATATCCACAATACATTGACATTTCTCGCACACAAAGTATGTTAACCTGCTTTCATCATTAGCATCGACGTGTGCTAATGTTTGTAAATGTTAAAAGCTAGGTTTGTCCTATGACTAGAAACCGACTCGAGCCAAGACTCCCTTTCTACCTGCGGCGTTGTATTCCATGTATACTCTAAGAAACGCTGTTGAAGGTCCCCTATTCTGTTTTTCATCAATATATCACAGGTCTCTGATTTATACAGAGCCTGTCTCTGATTGGCTGAAACACCAAACAGATCATTGCAGCATTACCCATAATCCCCTCTGTTTCAGCCCTGTTTCCAAAGTGCTGATTCTCCGTCTGTTACTTTAGATGAGAATAAGGAGCCCCTCCCCACGCCCCTCTGAGAGACATTTGGTTACAAAGAACTCAATGGAGCTCTAGAGGAGATTCAGGTGATAAGGGGGGGGGGGGGGGGGGTTACCTTGGTTGCTGATTGGCTAATGGTTACACAAGACAAAACATCGTTATGACATCATAAAGTGGCCAAAATCTGATCAGCTCAATTTCAGACAGGTTTTTATAGAAATGGATCAAAAAGAGAGAAAATCTTTGTTCCTGAAACTTTCAGAGTCTCTTTCCACAGAGGGGACACATGGTGATGTAGAAGAGACATGGAGAAGAGGGGACACATGTTGATGTAGAAGAGACATGGAGAAGAGGGGACACATGTTGATGTAGAAGAGACATGAGGAAGAGGGGACACATGTTGATGTAGCAGAGACATGGAGAAGAGGGGACACATGTTGATGTAGAAGAGACATAGAGAAGAGGGGACACATGTTGATGTAGCAGAGACATGGATAAGAGGGGACACATGTTGATGTAGAAGAGACATAAAGAAGAGGGGACACATGTTGATGTAGAAGAGACATGAAGAAGAGGGGACACATGTTGATGTAGAAGAGACAAGAAGAAGAGGGGACACATGTTGATGTAGAAGAGACATGAAGAAGAGGGGACACATGTTGATGTAGAAGAGACATGAGGAAGAGGGGACACATGTTGATGTAGAAGAGACATGAAGAAGAGGGGACACATGTTGATGTAGAAGAGACATGGAGAAGAGGGGACACATGTTGATGTAGAAGAGACATGAAGAAGAGGGGACACATGTTGATGTAGAAGAGACATGGAGAAGAGGGGACACATGTTGATGTAGAAGAGACATGAAGAAGAGGGGACACATGTTGATGTAGAAGAGACATGAAGAAGAGGGGACACATGTTGATGTAGAAGAGACATGAGGAAGAGGGGACACATGTTGATGTAGAAGAGACATGAAGAAGAGGGGACACATGTTGATGTAGAAGAGACATGAAGAAGAGGGGACACATGTTGATGTAGAAGAGACATGAAGAAGAGGGGACACATGTTGATGTAGAAGAGACATGAAGAAGAGGGGACACATGTTGATGTAGAAGAGACATGAAGAAGAGGGGACACATGTTGATGTAGAAGAGACATGAAGAAGAGGGGACACATGTTGATGTAGAAGAGACATGAAGAAGAGGGGACACATGTTGATGTAGAAGAGACATGAAGAAGAGGGGACACATGTTGATGTAGAAGAGACATGAGGAAGAGGGGACACATGTTGATGTAGAAGAGACATGAAGAAGAGGGGACACATGTTGATGTAGAAGAGACATGAAGAAGAGGGGACACATGTTGATGTAGAAGAGACATGAAGAAGCATAATAGGTGACCTTTAAATATGTGTCCTACTTCCTCACAGTCAGTTATAAAGTAGCTTCATCCCAAATAATTCAATCTTCAGGAAGAACCCAAATCAACCTTATGAATGAAATACATTTCTGCAACACTCTCAGTGTGAAGCAGGAACACTAAGGAAATGCGCCGTCGGCGTTACACGTTCGACAGCAGAGCTACCTGCACGTTATTATTTCCTCCACGTAACGATGGCAATCAATATCTCAGAAAGTAACCGGCAGGTGTGTCAGCAATTCAACGAGGATTGATTTGGTCAAAGCCCAAACACTCATTAACAAGTTGCTCGACCTCCCTCCTTAGTCACAGACGGATCGGAATAGATTTCATTTTGAACATATTCTTAAAGAAACCACTCGTTACCCAGAAAGACAACTACTCGAAGGGTCAGTGCTGTTTGTGTCACGGTACGTCCACACAGCAGCTTCAGAAGAATCTTCCACCGCTTCTCTGCCCGTTGACTTTGAATGGGGATGACGTCACTTTGCCTCGCTTTTCGCCGCACTGCATTGTGGGGGAGCGAAGCGAAGATTTCCAGGATGTCCAGGATTTCCAGGATTCAAAAGTTGAGCAATGTTCAACCTTTGAAGCTGAGCTGGAAGCGCCAGCCAATCAAACACGTTTATGCAAATCTGACAGTAGAAGCGCTAGCCAATCAAACCGCGTGTAAGCAGGGAGAGCCAGACCGCAGTTCATTTCCTCATATTCCAAACGAGAAACTACGGTAGCAAATCACCCGGTTCTTTACGACCAGAACTATTACCGGGATACAAACCGGAGGAACCGGGCATGGAGGGAGGTGGCAGAGGCAGTGGGGGAAACTGGTAGGGTTTCGCCCGTTTGGGGAGTTTATATATATATTTATATATATTGCTCGCATAAAATCCCTGCGGTTTTTTTGCTTTGTATGTCAGCGGCTTCATTTGCCTAATCCTCCCTCAGGGACTTATTCCGGTGTGAACGCGATCTGCTCTTTAGTTCATCAGAACTAAAAAGTTCTGATGAACAAAGTACGGCAAAGTACTTGGTGTGAAAGCGCCTATAGTCCAGATACTAAGCTAGTATAAACACAACTAATATGCACCCTTGGTATCCACAGCTGTGTGTTTACGCCTCCATCCTCGAGCATATCAGCCCCTTTCCTTACACAATTGTTGTTAATACAGCCTGCTAACAGCACTCACCCTGTGCTTTCTATGGGGGAAATGGCATCAAGGTGCACTTAACGAAAGGACACTTCAAAGGTCATTCTTTAAACATCAACATTATTTGTTATCGCAGCATGGACTAGCAGTTATGTATTACTGTGGTATCCAGCTGGTGTGAGTTAACTCAACATGATTAATGGGGATATAATGTGAAATCTCTCTACCAACTCAGAGAAGGTCATGGAGAATTAGCCTCTGCTAAGCAATCCAAGTTTTAAGTGTCTAAATTAAACTGCCCTGACCTGCATTACCTCTCTAACCTGTCCACCATCGATCAGCCAAACAAAGCAGGTAGCAACATGCTCCATCAGTCTGGGCTTCCTCTCTTTCCCCTCTCCTGGATCACTCAGTCAGCCAGTGGATCTTTTGCATCCTCCATACCTGTCCACTGGCCAAACTCCATCTCTCACTCTGTCACTTCTCTACTCTATCTTCCCCACTCATTAAGTGGAGAGCGACTTACTTGTCGTATCCATCTTCACAAGTTACCTCCATACTCCTTCTTTCTCATTCATTTCAATCCCTAAAACTAGAACCCATGTCTGTCTATTTCCTTCTCAGCATTACCTTTCCTTCTAGGCACTGCCAGCTCAATGAAGACAAGCCTTTTCTGACATTAGTCATATATCTTCCAAATGTAGACACCATTTAAGACATTTTTACAAGCTTAACAGCAAGGCAAGGCAAGGCAAGGCAAGGCGAGGCAAGGCAAGGCAAGGCAAGGCAAGGCAAGGCAAGGCAAGGCAAGGCGAGGCGAGGCGAGGCAAGGCAAGGCAAGGCAAGGCAAGGCAAGGCAAGGCGAGGCGAGGCAAGGCAAGGCAAGGCAAGGCAAGGCAAGGCAAGGCAAGGCAAGGCGAGGCGAGGCAAGGCAAGGCAAGTTTATTTCTATAGCACCTTTCAGCACCAGGCAATTCAAGGTGCTTTACAAAAATTAAAGACATTCAGACAAAGGCATTTAAAAACAGTAAAAGATAATAAAAGAAACATTAAAAGAAAAACAAAAAATGAAAGACATTAAGAAAATGGCATTTAAAATCAGTCATTAAAAAGAAAAGCTAATAAAATAAACATTAAAAGTTACAGTGCAGTCTAAGATATGAATAGTTCAATTATTTCGGTTCTTGATTTTTTATTTATTCACAGAACCTCCCTTTGGAAATCCGAACATTTCCGTCCCGACTGTTAATTTAGACTGATTGTCTTCACCATGTTTTGCTCGCATGACATCCACACTCGGACCCTCAGGAGGGTGTACTAGCCCCCTACTCTGCTTTGCGTTCCATAACAAAGTCTTTAAGGGTTACCTGAACACCCGTGTTACCAAAACACTGTTTTTCACCCGTCGGTGCTGTGATACTTGTTCCTCAGTACAACTCACCTTAAAACTGATCGTAACCCCTGGCTACGACGGATATCCCAAATATCCTACTTTCGAGCAGTCCCTCTCGCATGACATCCACAATCGGACCCTCAGGAGGGTGTACTAGCCCCCTATAGTACAGTACATAAAGCGCTCAATTGAAGAACAGATAACTTTATCATCAGCTAAGTCTCTATTCGTAAGGTAGTAGGCACCAACAATTATCTTTTTACCCAAGACATGTGGGGCCAAAGGCTTGTTGTGGTGTCACTGCACTTTCATGAAATCATGTCCGTTTAGTGGCTGCTGAAACATTTAAACTTATTACTTCCTCTTCCCCAGATTGTGATGGGACCAAGAATGAAAAACTACGGTGGTGTTGTTTTTATCGTTTTAGGGCGATCGGTTCTAAAATAAATCCAACAGACAAGCATGCGATTATATTGTAAGATATTTACTTTAACTGGTTATTATAGTTTGAGAATGTTATGGAGAAAAAGATTAATGAATGCTGTGGGCTAACAATTATCTCTTTGTTGGATAAGTGAAGTAAAATGGCTTTACAGGCCATCAAGCAGGTCATCAAGACACAGCCAGGGGTGTAATACATGTCTCTGAGTTAATAACCGTTTGAGATTACCCACAGACATATTATGCAGTATAGGACACATTAAGATCAGAGATACAACATATTTCTATAACTTTTTTGAAGTTTTCTCCTTGAAGAAAGAAATGGGTCCTTTCGAAAATGTCTTAAATCTCAGGGAATAAAAAAGGGAAGTGTAAGATGTCGCTACTTTCAACTTACCCCTTTCAACACTAGAATGTTAAGCATATAATGAACAGGGACATTTCTATTCAGCTTTCAGTGAATAGTAAAACTGGGTAATAAGGTACACCTCTTCAAATCCCTTTTGAAATTATCCCCGTTTGATGCTATTTTCTTCTGGACTACGAGAACTTGCTATTCACAGGGACAAATGTGGCATGCCAGACGTCTAAAAACAGACATTACAAACATTTCCGTTTATAAAACAACACTGGCTGTAACTGAACAGATAGTTAGCGAACCAACAAAAAAACCAAGATGTAAGGATTTTAAATTCAAAGAGTTGGGTGTTTGCTACTCCAAAATGAAGTAATCATTAATTCAACCTCTTCCCAGAGTGCTTGCAGGAAACAATTACATCTTGGGAGAAATGCCATATTAATGGTAATGTAATCCAATTTTAGGCATTGACATTCCCTTTTAAAAAGGCTCAGTTTTGAGCTATACGAGCTGCCAAACTGGAGCCTGATGTGGTAAGAATTCAAGGTGCTACCCTCGCCTAAGTGATAAAAGAATGATGATGTAAAAAATGAATAAATCTGAAGGTTAAACTCAACATGTATTATAGAGTAGTGCTGCCAAACCCTATGTCGTTGACTTTACAAACCCCACCAAAAACAAAGCTAAATAAATCTTACTTGATCGAATACCACTAACATATGTCTATTTGTTTGCCATGTGTGGAAGGACCAAACAATCTAATGCAAGAGCTTTTCAACACATGGGACATTTGTTAAGATTATAATGCTAACTTTTTTTAAACTGACAGAGTTTTGAGCCCCGTGGCCATTTTTGACAGTGTAGTTCGCAGGTGTCAAACTCGAGGCCCGGGGGCCAAATCAGGCCCGTGGTGGATTTAATTTCGGCCCACAGGATAATTTCTAATTCCTATTACATCTGGCCCGCCGGTATATTGCACGCACACCTTCCCTCCATCCTGAGGGTCTCCTCCGCTCAGAGCCTGAGCCCAAACATTGAGGACCTTGCTCCCGAGATGAGATGCCAAGTGTCTGAGCTAGCATCTCAGAGCAGCACACTGAGTTCAATGGATGCTTCCTTCTGCACTTTCTCTCTCACGGCAACAGGGCATGTTTGGTTTTCTCTTTGAGGGGAATTCTTTTTTTAAAGCTGTGGAAAAATGTAATCATAAGAAATGACTCTGGAAAAGCTGCAGATAGAGCCATAAGAAATGAATGCAACTGATTATTTAATGTTTAATGTTGTTTTTATAGGCAATCATTTAAGCTTTGTTAGTTCCAGGTTTAATATGTGCAATAAGTTCATTTCAATACGTTTTGCAATAAACATTGAACCAGTCCGGCCCTCGACTAGCACCCATTTTTTAAATGTTGGCCCACTGTGTATTTGAGTTTCACCCCCCTGCGTAGTCTCTATTGATGGTGTTATATTACACTTGCAATTAATTCTTGACGTTGGAAAAGGCAACTGAGAAACCCCAAGGTCCATTTAGTAACTAGGGCTTTCAATCATATCACATTATATTCATCAGCAAATGGAGTTGCCAATAAATGAGTAGTATGACAATCTTGTGACATGCAGAGTCACATCTTTAATTAAAAACATCTTCCTTATCATCTTGACAAAAAATATAATTTGGGTGCTATCACATTTCTTTACAACATTGGACACACAAGGATGCAAGGTTGGTGTAACCGGTGGTTGTGACCAACTGCTCTTAAAAGGACGAAACTGAATTATTATTGCAATACTGTCTTTTCAATCCGTCTTCTATCAAAGTGACAGACGGACTGAGAATATATCATATTATTTCATTCAAATCATCAAAGGACGGATATTTCGGAGGATTCCTGACATTGATAAAATGGCTACTGAATACATGAAAACGGTTCATTGCTAATGCAGCGGACACAGGTTGAGGAGGTTTAAATATGTCCAGACTCTCAGACAGAGGGACACGTATAGATCTAAATGTCAATAATGTATCTTGTTAATAAGTGAATGTCAGATGCAAATATACAGGAGGCACTTACTCAACTCTACGGACATTGACAAGGTTGGCCTTCTTTTGAACCCGAACCCTAACGTGGGGTATTTGAGTGGCTGTATCACCACCCGTTTAAAATGAACCAAGATAAACATTTTCTTTCCTTAACTTGATGCAGACAATACATTCTCTAAATAATATGGAGTGCCGTGTGCAGATGCTGGCTTGCCTGAGGCTGAAAGTGTTCTTACTCAGACTTCATTAAAGTGTGGCTTTTGCAGTGATTCTGTGTGAAAACATCAAAATACCAAACATAGGAAATAGGAACAATTCAGATGAGTTGATAATTGTCCTCATGGATGGATGTTCTGCATAAAAAGTTACGTCCATTTTCCTTATCGCTCATCGCTCCTTCCCCTGAATTATTTAATTGTAATACAAGCTGTGTAAGTGATGGCCCGGAAATAGCTCTGCCTTCTAAAAATGGCAAACGAGAGTAGCAACTTACCAAAATCCACTGAATGATTTATGGATTTCTGTAATAATAAACGGAGGCTGATTTATTTTGAGAGTATGGATGAAGACAAAGACCCGCAGCTCTTAAAAGTGTTCCAGACAGAGGTTTACTGGCCGATAGTCAAAAGGGAAAAAAAACGTAATAGTCGTAGTTATTTGCAGTCTTTGACCTCTACTGGGACAACACATGCCGTAGGATGTGAATACTGATATACAGGAGGCATATAAACTACTCGAACTTTCTTGCATTGCGTAACTTCCTAGGTACTTTTCCATTACTCAGTCAGCGTGTGTCCTCCACACCGATGAGGACGTGGGCTCCACAAGAGAGCAGAGAAACTATAAGCCTCATCCCAATACCCCTCCTCGACGACTCCTTTCCCTCACTCGCGTCCCTTCCTTGCGTCTTAGCTCCGCCTCCGTAAGATGCGAGCGAGGGACACGAGGAGGTGACGCGAGGACGGAGGAGTCCTCAGGTATTAATTGGGATGTCCTCGTTCACTCAAACGTCACTCTTAATCGACGTCTGTTAATGATGACATGTGCACAGCTGTATCCCCTCTCGTCGGGCTTAACTGAATACCCGGCCCATTTCTGGTTAAATATTTATTTAAATGAATTAATCTTTCTCTTGTTAGTCAAGGAATTCAATGTATGATGGTTGGTCCTGCTTTTGTGTTCCGTTCTTCCAGTTCTCCGTTTTCCTCTGCTGAAATGGACCAGCTGTGAAGGTGGGGGCGGGGCTTTTATACGCGAGTAGTGAAAGCACTTCCGCGTAGTCTGCTAGCGTGTATCCTCCCTTTCGTCTCCTCCCTCACCCCTCCTCGACTCCTCTGTGTGCATTTCAGCTATTGGGACGTCCTTCAAAATGGGGTGTCTTGATCGATTTCCGGGTCAAGTCCCGGAGGAGGGGAAGAGAGGAGTCGAGGAGGGGTATTGGGATGAGGCTAAAGTGTGCTGCTGGGCGAGGAGGCAAGGAGGTTCCCGTTGTGATTTCTTTTGTCAGGCACTTATAGATATCTTTGTCTGCACTGAAAGGCAGACACTGAAGATCAATCGCTGCAAATGAGACAAAAGTACAAGGCAAGTTTAACGCAATAACATTGGTCGGTCTATTATCAGAAGAGAAAGAGTCTAGTATCTGGATCGTTATGAGGATGACACGGTTCACAACAACTCTGGCATGAAATGTGCTTATTTCCACGATCTATCAGAGTACGTGTTTGTACAGATGGACATGAATGTGCAATCTGTGTACGGTAACGGGACAACATTTCAGTATCAAAAGCAATCTTGTTTCTGTTTGTAGACCTAGCAGTATTGACCGATCACGATTGTAAAGACTTTGTTTTTGGCAATCGTTTGATGAATACCAAGCAGATATGTGCATTTGAGTGCAGGTATACAATCAAAATCCAACCCAAAGGTTTAATACAATGTTTTTGTGTGCGATAAAATAATAAAATACAAGTAGCCTGTGTGATTTGAACCTGAACCACCCCCAGCTGACTCTTGACAGGCAGGTTAAACACTTCGCTTGTCTAACATTTTACATTCACTGTGGCAGCAGTTGCTCTTCCATAGACAGCATAACAAATTAGTTTAGTATTTTTAGTAGCTCGTAGTCGATATTTGTGATACCGGTTCAACCTCGCTGAAAAGGAAAAGCTACTCGACGACTATAAAAGCTTTTACTTCTTAGAATCTGCAGCCTTCGAAATGTCAAAAGAGTTGTGAGTCACAATCGGTGCTTCAGAGGTGCTTCACATCTAAAAAACTATTACAAGAACAAAGGTAAATAACCCATTGCATGATGTCAGAGGAACAAACTAGAATACAGTTGGTAGTAAATATAAAAAATCCAAGCTAGTCTCGTTCTTGCCAATTCAGTTCAGCTGCTCTGCCTTTCTGCATGTCTCTCACATAAAGTGCGAGTAAGCAGTACTACAGCACACTCCTGCATGGGTGATTGGGACTTTCGTTATATTTTTAAATGCATATTAAGGTCTGCATGGTTGCTCGTGACCATGTGGCAATACACCCAGGCATCAGAGAGGGCAGAAGTAAACACATCCTTTCCTCAAGTAGAAGTAAAGATACTCATGTTTAAAAACACTCTGGTAAAAGTAGAAGTACTGACTAAACTTCTTTACTCAAGTAAAAGTAAAGTAGTATGGGCTTAGAAATGTACTTAAAGGGGACATATCATGCTATATTTGAACAATATATTGTAGGGCCATACCTATATAAAGTATATAAATATTGTTTTTTTTTCAAAATACCAAATAGATCCTGCATTTTAGCCACGCCCCCTTTCGCGCTATTTGCTCTTTCCAGCGCTGTTTTTGCAGGGGGCTGATTCTGTGAGCTGCAGCTGACCACGCCCCCTGCAGCTGACCACGCCCCCTGCAGCTGACCACGCCCCCCTACAGGAGAGGGGAGCGTGCTTTGAGATCAGCTGCTGGGCTGTCAGAAGAGGGGGACAAAAAGAGATCTCCGTCCTCCGTGTTTTTTTCTTATAGAAGTAAGAAGAGAAGTAACGGGGCAGAAACCCTCCTTTTTACGCAGCGGTCCAGACATAGACATCAAACGGCGACACATATTCAGTTGCCAGTTACTTTGGCATTAGGGCATTTTTTATTTGAGCCTTCAGAAAGCAATAGAAGACATTTAATGCATTTTTGTAGGACTGTGTTTTAGTTTTTCCTTCATTTGTCTTCATTGTAGGCACATGTGCCTGAGTGAATGAAAGTATTTGTTATCACTACTGGTATATCAAGAGAAAAATACTTTAAGTGGTGTCACACATCTAATACGTTACTGCTCAAGGTCTCTTAAGGCAAGGCATCTTAACCCTCCTGTTGTCTTCGGGTCAAATCTGACCGATTTACTACTTTCATCAATCATAACTTTTTTGTTTTACATTCGATTGCGTTCAGGCTTCATGATATCCTTCACAGGAGACATTCGAACAATTGCTGATCAACACTTTCATTGCATTTTGGATGATTTAGTCAACTTTGAAACACCCATGGTGTTCCCGCTCAAAAATGACCGCCATAAAGAAAAGGAATTAGTAACCATCTGGATCAGATCACGCACGCACGCACGCGCACGCACGCACGCACGCACGCACGCACGCACGCACGCACGCACGCACGCACGCACTCAAGGTACCAGCACTGGACACAGGACACTGGACATTCATATTGAATAATCCATTATTGCGCAATAATATCCTGCATTATATTTGTTACTGGAAATGTGTATTTCCACATGTATATATATTAGGGATGTAACGATATACCGAATATCGCGGTAAATAAACGTCCCAATACCGTCGTGAGGCTGACAAAATCTACCGCGATTTAAAAAATATTTTTAAAACGCTTTTTTTTGTTTTAAACCTTTATTTAACCAGGTGGTCCCATTGATCTCTTTTTCAAGAGAGACCTGTCCAACATGGCAGCAAGTACAAAAACAACAAGAACACAAAAGGACATGGTATTTACAGGGCTACATGTACACACCTAGAGACATTGACAAGTACCAACAACAGTATATTTATATCCCTGTCAATAAGCCTCACCTTCTTGGCAAACACTGTATTGTTGTTGAAGTGGTGGAGAGACAATGCACAGTTTGACCCACTGCCGTCACCCATGGCCAAAGCATATCTCTCCGTCCCACTGAGGTGGTCGTTAGACTTTTTCGCTGTCCGTCATTTTGACAGACAGGATCGTAAAATGTCCGTCATAATCCCTTATTACCCGTTGGGTCTGAACAGTTCACAAGGGAGCACGCTCGTGAACTGTCGCCGGGGGGGGGGGGGCGGTGTTATGACGTGCGTGCATGCACCTCGCGGGAGCGCACACAGCGTAAAGCAAAACCTCCCAGACATGTGTTGATCTGTACGGCAAAGTACGGTTTGGAAACGATATAATTTCCTTTTGGAGGGCATGCATAACACGGCATAACACCAGAGTCTCGGCTGCAGGGAAACGTTGGCGCTGTTCCGAGTTTGTTCTAATCTGTCAAAATGACAGACTGCTTTCAGATTTTTCCGTCATTGATAAATAAAATATTCGGTTAACGCGACCACTGCTGTCCCGGCAACATCAGTACCAAGCGAGAGAGTTTTTTTCCAGAGCAGGGGATATTGTAAATGCCCAAACATCCCAGTTTATAAATACCTGGAAATGTGGACATTCTCATATTCTTAAAAACCTGTCTGATGATGCCGAGTGAGTGACTCGTGAGTTTGAGTTGAGTTACTTGAAAAACTAAAGAAACTTGATTTATTTTATTGCAGGGTCTGATTATTAAATGTCCTTGTTTATTTGTGAGATGCAGTGGCACAAAGAAAATGCCTACTTTGTTTGGTAGTACTATAGGTACAAAAACACTGGTTTTCTTGTTCCAGTCTGTTACTGTCACTTTGTTTTTGACACTTTAAAATACTGCTATCCGACTAAAGTGCACAAATCAGATTTATTATGTAATAAAGAAACATTTTCCGAGTAAAAAACAACATTATTCAATATCGCGATAAATACCGTACCGTGGACTTGTTATCGCGATATTATCGTACCGTGAGTTTTTGGTATCGTTACATCCCTAATATCTATTTGTATTTTTTAATGCTATTTCTGAAATATATTGGACTGTTTATTTCTGTGTCTTAATTTCTCTTACTGTGTGTACATTGCCTTGTGTTTTTTTATGCTGCTGCAACGCTAACAAAGTACCTATCCATCCATCTATCCATCTATCTATCCATCTATCTATCCATCTATCTATCTATCTATCCATCTATCTATCTATCCATCCATCTATCCATCTATGCATCCATCCATCCATCCATCCATCCATCCATCCATCTATGCATCCATCCATCCATCCATCCATCCATCTATGCATCCATCCATCCATCCATCCATGCATCCATCCATCCATCCATCCATGCATCCATCCATCTATCCATGCATCCATGCATCCATCCATCCATGCATCCATGCATCCATCCATCTATGCATCCATCCATCCATGCATCCATCCATCCATGCATCCATCCATCCATCCATCATATGCATCCATCTATGCATCATCCATCCATCCATCCATCCATCCATCCATCCATCCATCCATCCATCCATCCATCCATCCATCCATCCATGCATCCATCTATCTATGCATCCATCCATCCATCTATCCATGTGCTGGTACTGTCTTTAGAAGACTTAGAAAAATGCTTGGAAGTGCATATGTTTTATAAAGAGCACAAGAGCAGCTTTCTACTTTGGCTTTTTTACAGTTAATTATTTTTGGTTGATTCAAATACAGTCAGGGATGGAAGTAATGTAGACCAAGACCCCTGTGTGCAAGAAACAATGGCAGAAAATAAGATTCTAATACACGAACCACTGTGCAGTGCTACTAAACTTTCCCTGTAGCTCTTCATGTACTAGCCTCTTGCAGCTTTACCAGCTTGTGACAACTGCAGCAAGTAGTGATTATGTTCTCCTCAGGACGGCGACCCGTAACATTGCATCGCTGTTGTTTTGTACCTTAAGACCATGGGGGAGAAAAGAGGTTTTTTTTCTCCAAAACTTAAACTTCAAAAACTTGGGAAAGGTCAAATCTCCTTTAATGTCAGGAGATGCTCTAGAGACTTCTTTTGTTTCCAGTTTACACATTGAGTTTTTGCTCAGTGGCTCAATCAACAATGTGAACATATTCACTCTCCAACATCCAGGGCGGTGGTGGCGAAGTCCATAGGGACTTGGCAACTGGAAGGTCACCAGTTCAAGTCTCGGAAAGACCAAGTGCTACCGAGGTGTCCCTGAGCAAGGCACCGTTCCCCACACTGCTCCCCGGGTGCCGTACATAATGGCAGCCCACTGCTCCGAACACTAGGATGGGTCGAATGCAGACAAACCGTTTCGTTACATAGTACCTGTACTGCGTAATGGCAATAAGTTGAATCTTCTTCAATCTTTGTACAACTGAACAACCCTAACCTCATCCTACAATTGCAACATGTCAACCTAACCTAATTTTTGGGGCGATAAAGAAGCTCTGAGAAGTAAATGTCAGTTTAAGAAAATTAAATGAGTGGGCATTGATGTGAAGCCATATTTATTAGGGTATCGTCTGGAGTTGGTTTAAAGTGTATGCATTTTCTACAGTTATTAAAACTCATTGTTCGAGTTTATTCTCTCGCTACCATTATTCCCGGATGCAGTATTTTTTTGGTCAAAAATAAAAACAGATATAAAAAGAGAGGGAATATTAAACCTCCATTTGTTAGGTGGCCTCGAACACAACTTATTTTAACATCAATGTTGATCTGAATCTACATTATTTAAAAAAAAAGAAGTATTTATTTGCGAACAAGTGGACTTAACTCGATCGCTGTCCCTCCGAACAACCATTCAAAGTCTCAATTAATAAAGAGATGCAGGCAAACGTGTCGAACAATGTTCTCTTACTCAAGAAAAACACAATGATAGACAACATTATCCCACTAACCCTGGAATAACAATAACTGAGAAACTATATTTTCGAAAACACTATTCACATATTGTCTTCACTTAGTATGGGTACATCTTTTTTGGCATTGCAATATCTGCCAAACGTTTCCCTTCAGAGTCACGGGGTTAAGCTGAGGACTTCAGGGTCAACAATCCAAGCTTATCTGACGCATACAGAAGATAGGACGCGAAAGAAATACTGGAAGCTGTTCCTGTTCCTGAAGGCGACCGTGCCCTAAATAAGAACCTTCGAAAAACTGAACCGTTGATGATTGTGCTTCCTACTTACTGAAAAGTGTCTGCAAAATAAGCTTCTCCTAAAAAATTGTACGCAATCTGTTGTTCCTGCAGGCATGTGAGTGATCCAATAAAGGAGCCAAATCAGGCTCAGACTCGATACACAGATTCATAGACCTAGATTCGGATGTATGAGTGATTTGTTTCATCACCGCTGATGACAGATATCTGGTGTTCAACGGGGCAGAGATACAGAGGCACGAGGAGAAGTGGAGGGAGGAGACTCACCCGGTTTGATGAATGAGTGAGACAGGAATGAGATTAGGAGAAGTCCACTGAATAAATGAACAAATTAATGAAGTGAGAAAAGAGAACAGGCGGCTCGACGCTGCCAACGCCGACATGTTCCTCTCCTTCTAAATAAAAAGTGCTGCTTCTAAGAATAGCTCCTCTCGCCTCTGGTTACAGGCTGCGATCGCCATCATCATTAGCACCTCCGCGGTGTGAATCCCAACATAGCCCGAGTTGCAAAGTGACAGTGGGAGATGACGGTATGTTCCATATTGTCTTGTTTTATTCAGCGGAGTCTAAGATGGTGGTATTTCTGTTTTAGCTGCTGCCTCATTGAGTGCTCGGTAAATATACCCTCTTTTGTATCGGGCATTTCGATGCATCATGTTGGATTGGATAGCAATCAGGGAGATGAAAACCGTGGGTACAAATCAACAAAGTGCTGACAAGTTTAGAAGCAGAACTTTCACATACACTGGTGTGAGGGCTACGAGCCTCACAGACGAACACACATCGTAAAGGTTATGATTTTGTTTACATTGATTAAAATATCTATTGTGATTTGTGTTGTGTGTAATCCTGTTGTCAGTGTCTTCCAGCTCACCTTGCTGCTGGCAAAAGGCTGAGCTGATGGAAAACACCTGCCTTTATAGACGTGTCAGCTAATTGGACTACACCATTCCTCTCAAACCCTGAGGGGTGTTTGAAGAGGACACTCCATTTAAGCCACCCCTTTTTAGAGCCTCTTTCCGCCGCATGCAATAATGGACTGACCAGTAGTGCTATACATTCCTGCAGTGTGGCGATGAGGGGGGGTATGTGAGGGGGGGGTATGTGAGTTGCTCTTGGATAGAAGAGCACACAGGATGTCACCCATTTTTGTGACGTTCTGCTTATGCGTTTACATGCTAGATTGTGTCTGTTGATATCTACAGCTTTTTGTTTAAACCTAATTGATTTTATTACCCATCTTAAAACTGTACATATATTGGGTCAATAAAATCCGTATTTTTGCACCTCAACCTGCACTCCTGGTTTTTTCTGTACCCTGGTCCTTCACAACTGGGTGTGGAGGAAACTTCTGTGTAGCAATGCAGTGGGAGTCACCGACTCATGAAGGAGACACGGGACGAGCGGGAGTTCTGATGTCAAACACTGAGATTTAATATGCAAGCATCGGCCGGAGAAATTCACATCACAAGTCACACGGTCAAAGATTCTGACTGCGGGTGGTTTGCCATGTCACATCTGATCAGCCGCGCATCTTGGTAGACCTTTTAACTAGTTTACAGAGAGTCAAATCCACATATTGGGGATGGGCGTAGACACATCTGCAGACACAGGAGATGTCTCTCACATCTGTGGAGCTTAGAAAGCCAGCGTACTCACAGGGGGTAGCAGTTCCAGCAGAGAGCCCCACACTTTCCTTTCCCCTCATCAAGCAGCTCTGACTGGGGGGTCCCAAGGCGCTCCCAGGCCAGCGAAGAGATATAATCCCTCCACCTGGTCCTTGGTCTACCCCTTGGTCTCCTCCCAGCTGGACGTGCCTGGAACACCCCAGGTGGCATCCTTACTAGGTGCCCGAACTACCTCAACCACCTTGAGTTGTTTCCAATAAATGATATCTGTATTAATATGTCTAAGGATAGAGTGTTGTTGTACACATTAATGACCTCCGAGACTTAACTTAACTTTGACTTCAGTTATAACGCCAACTCAATTACTAACAACCGGCAATGTGGACATGATAAGAGCTTTCTCTGCACATATTCAAGAAATGTTTCCGTGAGAGGAAGTTGTTTAATCTGGCAGTAAAACAAACACCTCACAGCGTCTCCTGAGACACAGGTCACATGAATGGTTGCTATAAACCCATTAGAACATGTGAAAAAAAACATCAGTATGTAAACATGTGTTTGGTCTAGAAAACCCAAGTAGCACCACCTTGGAGTTTGGTCCATTATCAGATCAGAGTCGAAGTGCTTTTCTCACTTCCTTTTTTCACAGCCTGTAAAACCGCCTTTTGACCCAACAGACGTTGTAGTTAGTTGAGCATGAAGGTCCATTCTTGCCCTTTGGCACAGACACCAGTGTTAAAATGTTCTCAACACAATGTTCACCGACAAGTTGTATTGGACCACAACTGACCCCGAGTTGCTCCTTTTACACCAGTGGTTAACACAACATCAATGAAATGGCTAGAACTCTGGAAACGAGAACGAATGGACGACGACATCAAGCCTCAGTGAACACCAGGCAGAGGTCATGAAACGCGGGTCAGTGAACGTCCAGAAAATGACCAAGGACGATCGTCACACCTGACCAGGGCATCTGACTGAGGGCATCAACACTTTGAACACAACACCAATACAGATAAGTAGGGGTTGTAACGGTATCCGTATTCGTCCCGTCACGGTTCGGACGTCACGGTTCGGCACATGCAGTCACACGACGAATACGCCTTTTTTACGAGTGGGGAAAAAAGTCTGTCCTTCAGTGCAGTATCCACTACACTATATATAATCCAGGGGGCGGTATTGCGCCTAAAAGCTGTTTGCCAGCCGCCCTTAAACAACAAATGAAGAACAAGAAGAAACACAACAACAAAACGAACTAAATACAAGAAGAAGAAAAGTTAGTATGGCGAGTTCAGATAACACACAGGAGCTAGAACCCACCTGCTTCTTTTTAAATCAGCTGTGTGGGAACATTTCGGGTTCCCTGTGGACTAAATAACGATGGAGTGTGCGAGTGGTGGATCGGACGAGGACGGTGTGTCGGCGTTGTTCGATAGCGGTGCGGTATGCTAATGGAAACACACGCCAAACATGCTCAATCACATCAGAAGGCATCACCCAGATTTGCCAATCACCGGAGCCCGGCAAAAGACAACAGCTGATCCCCGCTGTTTTTAAGAAGCCAACAGACATGAGAGCCGAGAGACCAAAATGAATAATGGGAGCTTTTGGCATAATGTTTTTCAACGACTTTGCGCTCTTGAAACACTTTCTTATTATTTATGATGTAATATTTTCAAGACATTCTTTTTAGTTTTACAGCTTGATGAAACCTTTTTGTTTGACATCAGCCATTATAGATAATATGGCCATCTGAGTGTGTGTGGTTTGTTTTTAACTGTTTAATACAGTTAATTATTCAAAATGTCAGAGTTCCTTATTTTTAAACTGAAACTTGCGCTACTGTTCAAACATGAATAACAACACACCTGGAATTACGCATTTGGGACTTTGTTTTGTTTTTCTTGTTGTACCGAACCGTGACCCCTAAAAACCGAGGTACGAACCGAACCGTGACTTCTGTGAACCGTTACAGATAAGGAATAACACCTCCTATCATACATTTAACCGCAATCATAAGAACTGGCTTTGAAGCAATCAAAAATGAGAACACTTTTAACTGTATCAAGGTATGATGATATTTGATCTGTTTGCATGTTTCTCTATTGTTGTACTGCTGTTCCTATGTATTGTTGTACTGCTGTTGTCTGCTGTACTCTAATTGTGTTCTTATTTCTCTAGTCTTGTTGTGGTCATTTCACATCTTGCCAAGAACAACAGTTGAAAATTAGCCTGCTGACAGCAAAGTGGATTAATGTGTCCTTTAAATAAACAAACAATATTTCTCCCGATTTCTGACAAAAATCTGATTTATTCACGACTGTTTCCACTCGGACTTTAATACAGCTACACCATTGTTTGGTTTCCATGGTAGCGCGTCTCTTTAGTAGCGCTCGCAACTGACAGTCTGAGAGGGTGAGGAAGATAGTCACGGTAAACAGAACAATAATCGACAACTCTACCCTCTCTGCTCACTCCTTCCCTGCCCACACATATGCTCCCTCAAGGATGCTGCTACAGGCCGCAAGGCAGTGCACTTTGTTACGACCCTGGGTCGGTCATTTGTGTGTGTGTGTGTGTGTGTGTGTGTGTGTGTGTGTGTGAGCAAGCAGGTGGTGCCCGTTAGCTGATTACCTTCTGCATGCTGATTGGTCCACCTGGGGAGACGGGAGGATATTAAGCTGCAGCCGTGCAGTTCCTCGGCCGCTCGCTCTGACTTGACTTCTCCTACTCCCAATGTGCGTACGAGATCTGTCCTGTTGTGCCAATACTTATTTATACCGGTTCTTCTCTCGTGTCGTGAGCCTGTCGTATGAAAAGCTACCGAACCTGTCTTTGTAGACACGCTTTACTTTTTTCTTAGGAGTGCAAAACCCTTTTCTTTTGAATATTCGTTTTCTCCTGTTTTAACAGTAGAGTAGGAAAGAAGCCTGTATGTTTATTTTCTCTTCCGTTAGGTAAGATGTTTGTGTTTAAAGGTTTGTTTGTGTTATGGTTTTGTTACTCCTGTTTGGTAATAATTTGTTGGTAATTAAATTTACCAAACGGCATTCTCCGTGTCCGTGTTCTTGCTGCGCCTAAGTTCCCTAGACCTGGGCGTAACAACTTACTACGACAATAAGCATGTTAACTCCGGCGATCCACTAGCACCCCCCCCCCCCCCTGCGGTGGTTTTGAAATGCTCCCGATTTCTGAGGTCTCATGGTTGGCAAGTATGCACCTGACACTAAAGAAACTAGATAACTAACACTATCCAGGACAAGGACATGACATATAGCGGTTAGCTCCAAAGAAACTAGTACACCTTGCTATTTTAATATTTCATCACACATTGTAGTTCCTGTAATGATTAAAATAATGTCCTATGGTTAAGTTGAATGCATGTCATACATATCCGTTTGAATGATGCAGTAATTCATCCAATCCAAGGCTCCCAAGTTGGTAAAGCCACATAATCACGCCCCCCTGCAGGAGAGGGGAGCGTGCTTTGAGATCAGCTGCTGGGCTGCAGCGGGGAGAAGAGGGGGACAAAAAGAGATCTCCATCCTCCGTGTTTTATTCTTATAGAAGTAAGAAGAGAAGTAACGGGGCAGAAACCCTCCTTTTTACGCAGCGGTCCAGACATAGACATCAAACGGCGACACATATTCAGTTGCCAGTTCCTTTGGCATTAGGGCATTTTTTATTTGAGCCTTCAGAAAGCAATAGAAGACATCTAATGCATTTTTGTAGGACTGTGTTTTAGTTTTTCCTTGATTTGTCTTCATTATGGGCACATGTGCCTGAGTGAATGGAAGTATTTGTTATCACTACTGGTATATTAACAGAAAAATACTTTAAGTGGTGTCACACATCTAATACGTTTACTGCTCAAGGTCTCTTAAGGCAAGGCATCTTAACCCTCCTGTTGTCTTCGGGTCAAATCTGACCGATTTACTACTTTCATCAATAATAACTTTTTTGTTTTACATTCGATTGCGTTCAGGCTTCATGACATCCTTCACAGGAGACATTTGAACATTTGAAAAGGAATAAGTAACACACACACACACACACACACACACACACACACACACACACACACACACACACACACACACACACACACACACACACACACACACACACACACACACACACACACACACACACACACACACACACACACACACACACACACACACACACACACACACACACACACACACACACACACACACACACAATTTCCTTTATCATGTTGAAACATCTACATCTAACCCGTGTACTTTGTCCCCTGTATCCTTACACTTTCAAAAAGTAGGTCCCTTTTCTCTATCATGACGGCTTCCTTGCCATACATATTATGCTAATTGTACAAAAACATGATTATATTGCCACTGACTATTTAAAAGTTTGGCATTAAAGGCGCTGCCAATAATTACAGCAGTATTATAACTCCAGGGTTAGGTAAAAGACCGAATATAGATAGATGATTCATGAGCCAATGACTGCTGGCCATTACAGACACAGCTCATATTGCTAATAAGAAATGGTAAATTCGTCAGGTCTGTCACACAGATATTAAAAAGGGACTAATGGCATCCCACTAATGGCTGTTTACATATGCCAATTCTTAGTTCCATGTACTGGCAAGTTGCACAACATTTGGTCCGCATCTGAAAAGGACATCACCCTTCTGTTCATACAGGCTTAAGATCTGGTATTTATCCAGGAACTAAATGGGCAGAGTCTAAATTACATTTTACTTAAAAGATTAACTGAATAATGTCTGGCAGTTTGACAATGCCAGCTTTCAAAATAAGAGAATGAATGAATAAGCAAGGAAGAGAAAACCTAAGAAGATCGAGGATGGATTTGAGGAAAGAGCCTCTGCGTAATATCGATGTAATGAGAAAACAAGCCAAGAGCTGTTAAGTCAATGGAAATCTGGAGCATTGAAAGCATGCCATGCCACATGTGTGTGTGGGTGCTTGAGACGGCCCACAATCCCAGCGCTATTAGCTCAGAGCGAGGAGTAAGGAGTAAGACTCCGGCATCAATATGCGCAGCGCTGCATATCTGCATATCTGGATGTAAATGACTTGATTGGATTCCTCTGAAGCCCTTAAAGGGAAACATGCCACACTAATGCTGCATTATTAACATTTTAATCATATCTGAACTTCTTTAAATTGGTGCCGCTAAGTCTGTAGTACAGTGTGTGAAAGCTGCTGTAGAGACTCTGATAAGATGGTTTGAGACGGGGATTTTTGTTTCCATTTTTATCACCAGTTATTACAATAATAATAATACATGTTATTTATACGGTGCTTTTCCTGGTGCTCAAAGCGCTTTACAAGCAAGTAAAGTACAATAACAAGTAACAAGTAATAAGAGTTATAAGTTCGGCCCCAGAATAAAATAGAAAACATCCTACAATTTATTTGCACTTGCTTACTTACTTAAGCCAAACAATGTGTTTTGCAAACCCATCTAAGCGTAACTCAAAATTAAATTGAGAATACAGTTGAATTGTTTGGGTCATTTTGCAGGACAGGCTTGAAATAGGATGGCGGAATAAGACACAATTCGAAGCTGAGAAAAGATTGAGTGTGTGTGTGTGAGGAAGTCCGTGGATTGGTCCATTTGGACACGTAACGGCTCCGCGGATTGGTCCATTTAGACCAGGGGTTCATTGGGGTATGGGCACGTCAGTGTACCCAGGAAGAAAAAGAGAAATCTCCAACGAGGCGTTCTGGGGCAGCACAGAGAGGTCTTCTCTGTGTTAGAGGTTTACTCGCTACAGGGTGCACTTTGAGGGTTTGTGACTCTGCAGACCGTTTACATGCAGAACAACCTTCATAACAACAAGGGGATAAGCATGACATGGGCCCTTTAAAGGTAGGGTAGGTAAGAATGGAGAAACCAGCTCGAGTGCGCAATCATTTGAAAATACACAGCCGGAAGAAATCTGCCACTTCCCTCAGACTTCCTCACAGAGCCCCTCCTCCAACACACACGAACGGGCACATGACCAATGAGGGCACGCGATACATTCAGTATGTAGATCACAGTAGGGCTGAACGATTAATCGATTTTAAATCGAAATCCCGATTTGAAATGATGTGATTATCAAATCGCAAAGTGTCAGTCTTGTGTGTCAGTCATCCACACCGATCAGAAGTGCTGTGCTCCACATGCACCAGCCATTGTTAACCAATCAGAAGTGCTGTGCTCCACATGCACCAGCCATTGTTAACCAATCAGAAGTGCTGTGCTCCACATGCACCAGCCATTGTTAACCAATCAGAAGTGGCCCATGATAGAAGGTGATAGACAGATTGATCCAATCACCTGCCAAGTATTGTTGAAAGTGCCTGCCCTTTCCAAATGGCTTCCAATGGAGCTTTCCTAGATGGGTCGGTGAAACCCTCTGGGTCAGGTGCTCCATCACATGTTTCTATTACAGGGTGAGTCTTAAACTGAAGCTCGACTTTAAAGCAACGGAAGTTTCATGTAAGTTTAGTTCTTTCACTCGTAGCTCGGGCTGCTAGAGACGGGAGCACGTTGATACGACCTTCCTAGCCGGAGTTATGGCTGCATTTTACAATAAACTTCCGTTGGGTCGCTTAAAAACAAATATCGCAATTCCAATCGCAATATTTGTCAGGAAAATCGCAATTATATTTTTCCCCAAAATCGTGCAGCCCTAGATCACAGGAGTCCTTAATACATAAAATGTGTTTTAATTTCAGAGGATGAGCATCATAGGAGGAAGTTAAATGTTAAGCATCAGTTTGCACGTAAAGCAGATGTGTGTCTCACGGCGTAAAGAAGTGGAACTCTTTGCCGAATGATTAAAGGGCTGGAACATTTTTATGTTTAAGAAAATGTGTTAAGCCCCTGTCACACTGTCCCGAAATTGACAGCCGATGGACACACGTATATGGAATTGTGAATTTCGCACGAAGATGGCCCCGAACCCCACACGAAGGCAACATTTACATTACATTTAAGAAATACAACTGCAATGAAAGTACCAAAAACAATTATGTTACAGTACTATGATACTGTACTGATATTTTCAGACTTTGTTCTTTACTTTCTCCGTCTTTATATGTAGAAAATATTACGTTTTCTCCGTCATGTTGTTTCCATAGCAACAACAACTTCCTGTCAACTCTCCTTCAAATAATATATTATATCCTTTTTAGTTTCACAGTAACACAAATTGGGTTATTTACATAATATGTTTACATGATTTTGTTGTGCAATAAAACAACCCGATGGACACACGATAAAGGAAATGTTCAAATTCGGCTGTGATCGTAGCAACATCGGGCCATTCGTGAGGGCATCTAAGCCATCGTATGACCGCCGGTGGAGTTTCTCAGGCTCCGGCAGCAACTTCGTGAGCGGTGGCAAAATCTTTGGCATGCCAAAAAATTGCCGAAGGACCTTGCGAAGGTTCATTTTCGTGTTGAATTCGTGTGTCCATTTTGCCCTTTGTAAGGCCATCGTGAGGGCATCTTGTTATCATCGGTGCCATCGGGCATTCGCCCCGATCAGAGTGAGGGTGAATCGTGATAACACGAAGAAGACACGATTTGACAAGATGCCCTCACGAGTGCCTTACGAAGTTGCCGCTCATGAAGTTGCTGCCGGAGCCTGAGAAACTCCACCGGCGGTCATACGATGGCTTAGATGCCTCACGAATGGCCCGATGTTGCTACGATCACAGAATTTGAACATTTCCTTTATCGTGTGTCCATCGGGTGTCAATTTCGGGACAGTGTGACAGGGCCTTAAAGAAAGTGATTAGACGGTATGAAGTTGACTTTTGATTGTGTTCGGGTTTTATGTTTCACTATTTGTAAGTGACGGCAATAATATTGCTTTTATTTTACGTTTTAATGGTTGTTTCATTTTTTCTGTTGTTATTTTTTTAAGAAGGGGCAGGTAAAAAAACTCCCTGCTCCTTTCCACCATGCGCTATAAAAAAACAGCCAGTATAAGTGTACTTGTTTTAAAAGAACTGCCATGTGAGGAATAAACAAATACATAAATACGTTGGTAGCATAAATCCAAAAAAAATAAATCTTAACCAAACATTATCTGACAAAGACTACATTAAATATCATTTTGAAATATTCAATATTTGTTTTTTTTCTAAATAGAAAACTGAAGTGAAGAGTGTAATGAACCCTGTTAAGACTTACGGTACGTCCACACAGCAGCTTCAGAAGAATCTTCCACCGCTTCTCTGCCCATTGACTTTGAATGGGGGTGACGTCACTTTGCCTCGCTTTTCGCCGAACTGCATTGTGGGGGAGCGAAGCGAAGATTTCCAGGATTTCCAGGATTCAAAAGTTGAGCAATGTTCAACTTTTGAAGCTGAGCTGGAAGCGTCAGCCAATCAGACACGTTTATGCAAATCTGACAGTGAGCGCTAGCCATCAAACCGCGTGTAAGCAGGGAGAACCAGGACCGCAGTTCATTTCCTCATATTCCAAACGAGAAGTTACGGCAGCAAATCACCCGGTTCTTTACGACCAGAACTATTAAACGGGATCCAAACCGGAGGAACCAGGCATGGAGGGAGGTGGCAGAGACAGTGGGGGAAACTGGTAGGGTTTCGCCTGTTTGGGGAGTTTATATATATATATATATATTGCTCGCATAAAATCCCCGGGGTTTTTTGCTTTGTATGTCGGGGGCGGGAGATTCATGTGATTGGTCGTTGGTCGCATTGCTCGCATTTGCATAAAAAACACATCAGATTAAACCTTCAATTGTTTCCCATTACGGAGATACTGTCAGAGAAAAAGCCATACATCGCACAAACCGATGCATGCATGAAACGTTCACTATTTTGTGAAAAGTGGTTAACTTCTTTACAGCTGGCAGGTGCAGGTTCCATCTGCAGTCTCTAATTTGAGTGATTTGCATTGGGGAAGTTGGAATACATACACCAGATCAATCTAATTACTGTGATTAAATGGTGCACAAACAGCACCATGCTGTTGTTAAAACACCCAAGGGTCATTCCAGAATTGGAGGACATTTCATGTCCCCCATATAAAAAATCTAATAATCCATGCCCAAAATGCTAAAACATGCACTTGTTGTGTTAAACATACTTGTCTTGAGACAAAATGTATATAAAGTTGTAGAAGAAAGTGGTTTCAAATATTATTCTAAATGATCAAATAGCTCTCGAACATCCCCTAAAATGGCATTTTTTCTCTCGTCCCCGCTTCTTGGTGACCAACTCGCATGTCAAATATAACATTTAAAAATAGGGATTTTATTTACTTTTTTTGGTATTATTCTATTGATATATGTCTCTTGTAATGGTAAAATCAATTTGATAAATCATAAACATATTTTAGATAACAGTAATTTTGCACAGAAGGTGTCCCTCAACATGCGTTCAACCCTGTTACCCCAAACCTTTTAGATTGGCACAGGAAGTGAACAAAACTATAAATCAGATGACACACAGGAAGTGACATCAGCAAGCCATGTGCTAGTGCCATGGGTAGACCAAAACTAAGTCCTCTCTTTTATTTTTCATATTTTTACAATCTTTTCAGTCTTAAAAGAGTGTGGCACTCTGACCCAACCCTGTTCCTGATATTATCAGAATAAAGCATATTCATTTCAAAGTTATCTTTCTTGCATTAGATATCCAAGTGTGTCCTTGCCTTGAAAGTAGCATTACATGCTACATCTAGCAATACTTCCTGAGGTTAAAGCTCAAATTAGCATTGATTTTCAACCCTGTTAATTAATTAGAGTAACAGGGGTAATTCTTCATTGGAAAATATACATTGATGCCTAGCTGGGCAAATCACTTTTTTTGATGGTTTATTATCTGTTTTTCCTAAATACATAAAAATAAAAAATAAAATAAAAGGTTCATTTTTCAAAAAATGTTGGCGTCTAAATTGTCCTCCAATTCTGGAATGACCCCCAAACAGCTATGACAGTAAGTACAACGAGAACATACAGTATTTTAATTACTTACTAAATACGAACCCTCTATGTAAAAACAATGTATTACACTTCTAAATTCTAAAATTGCACTTAAATATCTAACTTAAAGTATACAGTTAGTAGTTAGCACTGTCAAAGTACTCATTAAACAGAAACATGTCCAAGTTTTGTGATATTCCATTTTATTATTGGATCATTATTGGATTTATTAGGGAGGTTGTGGCTCAGTGGTTAGTGCGCTGATCTTCGGATCACGGGGGCACTGGTTCGGGTACATTTTTGGATGTAAGTCGTTTTAAATACTTTTAGATTTATATCCAAGTTTGAGGACAAAACCCCTAATAATTCTGCACAAAGAAGAAACCATGTTTGACATGTTGGCCTTGATAACACAGTAGATGTCTTAACAGGCTGTTGCAACGGAGTATGGGTAACTCCTCTAAAACAATGTAGCACTTCAGCAGTATAATTGACTGTGTAGTCCAACAATGGGCCCAAAATAAAATAGCCCTTCCTTGCTGGAGCTTCTGCATAAATGCAACAGGGCTTAATTAGCAAAGATATGAGCCTCCACCTCGTGTGGCACGCTGCCTCTTGAGGTGCTACGAAGATAACTGAGTTTATGGCAGGCAGGCCGTGAGTCACTTATCAGCGCTCACAATTCCTGCAGCACTCGTTACTGCTGTTACATCACTGCAGTGTTTCTAGGTGAAAAGGTCTCCCACGGCAACATTAGGGTATAGCTAGTGGAAATGGTTGAATGCTAATCAACAGCCAAGAATGTTCAGGTGTATATCAAGTATGTAGTGTCTCTACTTTAAAGAGTCCTCTCCTGCTGATGTTCAGGGTTGCATATCAGTATGTAGTGTCTCTACTTTAAAGAGTCCTCTCCTGCTGATGTTCAGGTGTATATCAGTATGTAGTGTCTCTACTTTAAAGAGGTTCCTCTCCTGCTGATGTTCAGGTTGTATATCAGTATTTAGTGTCTCTACTTTAAAGAGTCCTCTCCTGCTGATGTTCAGGTGTATATCAGTATGTAGTGTCTCTACTTTAAAGAGTCTCTCCTGCAGATTGTTCAGGTGTATATCAGTATGTAGTGTCTCTACTTTAAAGGTCCTCTCCTGCTGGTGTTCAGGTGTATATCAAGTATGTAGTGTCTCTACTTTAAAGAGTCCTCTCCTGCTGATGTTCAGGTGTATATCAGTATGTAGTGTTCTCTACTTTAAAGAGTCCTCTCCTGCTGGTGTTCAGGTGTATATCAGTATGTAGTGTCTCTACTTTTAAAGAGTCCTCTCCTGCTGATGTTCAGGTGTATTATCAGTATCGTAGTGTCTCTACTTTAAAGAGTCCTCTCCTGCTGGTGTTCAGGTGTATATCAGTATGTAGTGTCTCTACTTTAAAGAGTCTTCTCCTGCTGATGTTCAGGTGTATGTCAAGGCAAGGCAAGTTTATTTATATAGCACCTTTCAACACAAGGCAATTCAAAGACATTAAGAAAATGGCATTTAAAATCAGTCATTAAAACGAAAGATAATAAAATAAACATTAAATAAAAAATACATGGGATAAAAGTTACAGTGCAGTTAAGATGTGAATAGTTCAATTAAAAGCAGCGGGAAAAAAGAAAAGTCTTCAGTCTGGATTTAAAAGTAGTCCGATTGCAGCGGACCTGCAGGTTTCAGGGAGTCTGTTCCAGATATTTGGAGCATATAACTGAACGCTGCTTCTCCATGTTTAGTTCTGACTCTGGGGACAGAAAGCTGACCAGTCCCTGAAGACCTGAGAGATCTGGATGCTTCATCATTTAGCAGGAGGTCAGAAATGTATTTTGGGCCTAACCATTCATTGCTTTATAAACCAGCAGCAGTATTTTGAAATCTATTCTTTGACACACAGGAAGCCAGTGTAAAGACTTCAGAGCAGGAGTGATGTGATCCACTTTCTTAGTGTTAGTGAGGACTCGAGCAGCGGCGTTCTGAATCAGCTGCAGCTTCTAATAGATTTTTAGTGAGACCTGTGAAGACACCATTGCAGTAGTCCAGTCTACTGAAGATAAAGGCATGGACAAGTTTTTCCAAATCCTGCTGTGACATTAGTCTTTTAATCCTAGATATGTTTCTTTAGGTGATAGTAGGCTGATTTAGTAACTGTTTTTAATGTGACTGTTGAAACTCAGGTCAGAGTCCATGACTAACCTAGATGTCTGGCTTTATCTGTTGTTTTGAACATTGCAGACTGAAGCTCAGCGCTAACTTTTATACGCTTGCCTTGGCTCCAAAACCATTACCTCAGTTTATCTTTGTTTAATTGGAAAAAGTTCTGACACATCCGTCATTGATTTGTTCAAGCACTTACTTAACTTACTAGTGTTTAAATTGGAGCATCGTCTCCTGGTGAAAATTGTTACGTAAATGTGTGTGTCATCCGCATAGCTTGGTAACTTATTTGTTGTTCTTCATTATCTGACCCAGTGGTAGCATGTAGATGTTAAAGAGAAGAGGCCCCCAAGATGGAGCCTGAGGTACCCACATGTCATATTTGTCAACTCAGATGTGTATTTACCTATAGAACAAAGTTGTTCTGTCCTTTAAGTAGGATTCAGTGTCTCTACTTTAAAGAGTCTCTCCTGCTGATGTTCAGGTGTATATCAGTATGTAGTGTCTCCATGCTTTAATGTTCAAAAAGCTCTTTATTTTTCTCATACTGCCTGTGCTGCAGCACATCTTTTCACCCTCTGTCTGAAACCAGAGCCATGTCTGCTCTGATTGGTTAGCTGGCCGGCTCTGTTGTGATTGGTCAACCGCTTAGAGATGTCCCGCCCCTTAGCCTATCATGTACAATGTGTTGGAGCGCTAGCCAATAGAAGATTGAGTGTTAGGCCGTTTTTCAATGTCGAGTAAAGCTGCTCCAGAGCCACTATTGAAAGGATACTACGTCATCGAGTGCCGCCGAAGGACTGTTCCAATGTCCAGCATACTTGGAATTCTACTGAGGGCCGGCGTACTTCGTAGCGGGACATTTTGAGGCTGCACATGTGTAGACTCCGGTCTTAAAATCCCCACAATGCTTTGCGCACGGACCAATTTCCCCAAATCTGTGGCGGAAAATGTAAGGCGGGGCCCCTCAATGACGCACACCTGCACACTTTCTAGCCTGTTCCACTCTCGTTTTCCGAATGCCAGGAAGGATTCTTGCCTCGCTTCTGAAGCAAGTGACTCGGAAGACATGTGCTACCAAGCAAGCGTACTCGACATTGAGAAACATCCAACGTCTACCACAAAATCTGCCTTCACATATATGTTTAAGTTTCAAGATTCAAGGCTTTTATTGTCATGTGTACATAGCTACAGTGTAGTTATGTTGCAGGCTCTTCCAACAGAGCAACACAATAACACAGATAAAATAATACAAGTAAATACAATAAAATAGAATAGAATAGAAACAGAATATGATAGAAACTGTGCAGAATATCTCTAAATAGTTAAGAGATTAATTACAAGCTAATTTATCGTTAGACAAACAGCTGTAGACTGTTGACCTGAACAGAACCAAATCTGCAACTACAAATTGATTCCAGAAAACTATCAGTACATTGAGACTGTAATTGAAATAGTTTATCCTCTTTTTCCATCTCAACAGTTAGAAGATGTTCAACCCCTGATTTAGCTTTTTCTCCGCGGGGCATGCAAATCAGTCTGACAGCTATTGTGGATCTCTACAGCAGCATCAGTATGGCTCTAGTATAGCGTTCAGTTTTTGAGGAGAACACTCTGGATAAGTAAGGATAATACCCGGCGGCCCAGCCTCAGCCCCAGTCCCCTGCTTCTGTGGCCCCATAATTACATTTAGCCCCACCACCACTTGAATAAGAACGAAGAGAATTAGAGCTCATATCTCAACCACTCTCTGTCTATCTCTCTTAACTCTTTCCCTCCCTGACTCCCGTCTCAATACGATTCACTGAGCTCAATCTTACCCAAAAATCACATTACGGCCCAACACAGCCAGGGTTGCATTATTCATGTGTTTTTCTCAACAACTCTCCAAAAATGGGTGAATAATTCTGTCAAAAAGAGCTAGGTTGAATCTAGGTAAACCTTTAAAAGAACAATAGTGTTGAGGGCTTCAGAGAAACTTGTGGAAACTCATCCATGAGAAGTAACTCAAGTAGCGTGATAATAAATCAATAATTAAAGGGGCCCTATTATGCTTTTTGTTATATACTGTAGTGCAGGTGTCGGCAAATAAGTTTAGCCTTGGGCCAATTTTTTTCTGAGCCACTAGATGGCGGGCCGGAACATAGTCAAAGGCTTATTTAAGTAATTGATTGTTAAAACATGTGACACGTTCGAATGCTTGGGGGTAAGTGGGGTGCTAGTGAACTGTCAACCGGGGGGGGGGGGGGGGCCTCGCTGCGGTGCCGTTCTGTGATTCTACAGATGGCAGTCCGCCACTGCTCACAAGCCTATTAAAATCCAAAGCTTTAGTGCGTTTTGAAGCAATGCTGAGTACAGCCAAACTTGACAGTCTCTTCTCTGTCATTGTAGACCGAATGCTTATCGTTTTGCGCCGTCCCGTTCAAATGACAATCATATTTCCAAGCTCGCGCCAGGGCCGGGGGAGGGGTTACAAGGCTCACGTCTTGTGCTGCATTCACTTGCACTCGGACATTAGGGATTTTCTCTCATAAATGTCCGATGAGCCACAACTTTCTTTCAAAACAAAGCTGCCACCCCTCGCCCTCCATGATCAAGCGGCTTCTCCGATTTTGTTGTCAATGTGTTGACTGAACTTTGTTACTGTTCACATAAGTAAACATTACGTTTGAATGATTTAGTGAGCTGGTGTTATTTTTTTTTAAACCACAAACCGCTATTTCAGCACCACGCACTGTCCACCTACTTATTGATCCACTATCAGTCAGTGCACCCCGCTGCCAGATTGTGCCTGTGCTGTGTGTCATTCACTCTCAACATGGATAGAAGTACAATAAGCATTCTTCAGGTGTAGGTAGATTCTCTATTCGGACATTTAGCATATATATATATTTAGCTTAGACATATGTGTGACTTTAAATATGCTTTGGGCGGCTGTGGCTCGAGGTGTTAATTACCTGATCGACCAATTGGAGACACGTAACATTGTTGCTAAGATAAAAGTCAAAATAATACGTACATATTGGGTTGTATTTACATTACTAAGAATAATCGATCTGTGTGGATCATCTGAGACATTTCAGTGGGACTCATTAGCTCGCAAATATTAGCATTTCATTAATTCATGGCATGCTAATCCACATACCACTAGTGTTCTTAGCACTCCCTGCTGAGGCATTCACTGTGTCCATCAGGACAGCTAAAGAGATCTGCATAATTATTCGCAGATTCTAGAGGACCTGTCAAACTTCGGAGAGGACCCGTCCTTGTGAACATGCGTAGAGATAAGAGTGTTTGGGTGTGCACTTAGTCCTTATGCAAGCGCAGTGGTTGGCAAAACGATTACTAATGTTCTAGTTAAAACTACGATACATTGAGCTGGTAATGAAGCTATTTTGCTAAGAGAGCTTGTAGATTTGAACAGATTGATTAGGTTATCCAATCAGCTCATATAGTGAATGGTGATTTTCAAAGCCCTCACAACCCCCTCGATCTCTTTATACAATTCAGACATCTATTCAGACTGACAAGTAAGACAAACCATAGTCTCTTAGTCGGCGAAATGCATTCAAAGCATTGCTCTTTGTGGATCCCATTGGGTATATGAACGGCGCTATATACATTTCAGTAATTATTATCGATATTTTTACATTAACAAAAGTTAAATAATAATAATTGGACAATACAGCTTATTCACAACAATACCGTCCTCCATATTGGAGCCTTTAGTAGCCTGGTCTAGACCTCCGAATTGCCTAATTCACTGATAGTTTTGATGTTGTGCTCAATGAAGGCTATTTTTAGCAAGTAGGGGAAACAATCAAACAAATCAGAGCTTTGCGGCATGTGTAAATAGAATATCATCTTCCTTTCAATCTAGTTAAGCAGCTATCTACACATCGTCTCTGTATCTTCTCTTATCTGCAGGATGTATCTCTTGGTAATGATTGGTTGGACACCAAACAAACCAATGGAACATTGCAGATTGGAAACACACCAGGCTAATTTAAGGTAAGATGAAAGAGTGTTTCAGAATAGTCAGACTACCCCAGTGATCCATGCTGATTCAGATTGGTCAATGGCTTTAGACCAGTGCTGGTGGTCGTGAGCGCCCCCTAGTGGTCCGCGAGTATATTGGTACAATTTCACATTTGAAATAAATAAATACATTTATGTTTCTCCGCACTCTCGGGAATATCTCCGCAATGGAGTGAGCTTAAGTTTCACTTTCGATTGCATGATATAGCCCAGCGCAACACCTTCATCACACATGTTGCCACTTGTTTGTACCATTTTCAGGCGATTTGTAATCTGTTCTAGAAAAACGATGTGATTTTGGATATTTGTGGAGTTAGGTGGTCCGCGAGTGTTTTTTTATTGGTTAAGTGGTCCTTGGTATGAAAAAGTTTGAGAAACACTGCTTTAGACCACCGCAGATAACCTAAGATTAGAAACATGATACTGTGGATTGGATCCATGCTGCTTGTTTGTAAAAAGAATAACCCAACACGTCCACTGGTAAGAACCGTTGTATCGCCTGAGCCTGCCGTATCTTAGGTGTTAAATGTGGAATTAAATCCTACTTTGATCTCAGGGATTAACATCTTTCCGACAGCAGATGTTACAGCTCCTCTGATGCAACACTGACTCAACAAGTGTGGAAATACATTTCTCCACCAACTCGCAGGGATGCTGCTTCTCCTCTTGCCCTTCTCTAGATGCTTTATGTATGACACACCTAAAGATAATATAGTAACAAACGTCTTCCCACTGCTTTATTTGTAATGCATGCCAGGGAATTTAGTATTCGACGGTGTCAGTTCATGACTCCATTTCTACCTTCACATGACACGTATGCTTTAGGCAAGCCCCGAGGAAAGCAGGAGATTCCACAGCTGTTTCTGCTAAGACATGCAAATTGGTAAATATGGTTCCAACTAAATATAACCCGTCATTCAAACGTAAGTGTGGCATTAAGCAGGAGTTCTGCATAACGCAATAATGACCCTGCTGTGTCACAGACTCAGGATTATTCAAGCGACCTGCGAGTGTGACGGAGGGACCGAACCCAATGAATGAATATTATGCGTGATGTCACAACGGGGAGTTGTACGTTTTTTTGTATGGCTTTTGGCAGAGCAGTGGGCGATAAAGCATCAAGCGTTGCAGGATAGACGTCAGTGAGGGTATTGCAATGGTTTTGCCGTTCTATTTGCATGTCGTGTGCAAATATCTACACTATTTAATCCTCAGTCACCTAACGGGCCTGTCTCTTGGTGTGGGATGTTTTTTATAGCTTCTCTCAGCAAAGTGGCATAAGGACGAGCGCCTCTCATCTCCAATGTGCAGTGAACATGGAGACTAATGCAGACTGGCAGATGGGTAGAGGGCACCCTGTAAACACCACCCAGGTCAGGGTGACATTAAAATGTCTTTCACTGACCGGCTCACTAACGAAGGGAGGCCTCACGCACACAGAGTCACTTTTATTTATATTATACTTCTTCTCACTGCTTTTCGAACACGAGATGTGGGACTGTTTATGTTGCTAATGCTGTTGTTGTGAATGTCATTTTTTTGTTTTGATTTCCCTTACATGACTTTGCACTGCAACATTTGTTTTGTAATTATTTATTTTACTCGTTCGAAATAAATGTAAATGTATTAATGTACTTTAGCAACACAGCACAGTAACGACTGGCTCACACACACACACACACACACACACACACACACACACACACACACACACACACACACACACACACACACACCACACACACACACACACACACACACACACACACACACACACACACACACACACACACCACACACACACACACACAACACACACACACACACACACACCACACACACACACACACACCACACACACACACACACACACACACACACACACACACACACACACACACACACACACTTTCTAAGAAATGCTTGCAAGACCCTAATTACATTTAGGTGATGCTTTTACCCAAAGGAAATTACAATAAGTTCATTAAACCATGAAGATAAAAGCTCAGAACAGCATGGTAATTGCTAAATTAGCTAAATATTGTATAAACTACTAGGGTTGGGAATCGAAACTCGGTTCCAGATGAGAACCGATAAGAAAATGCCGGGTACCGGGTACCCATACAAAATACACAATTTCGTTCGGTTCTGCTTAACGGTTCCTAAGCATTCCTTATCTTTCTTTGACGGAAGATGTCTCGATATCAATGGGGGGCTTGTTCCACCATTATATCCAGTATAGCACACAGACGTGTTTTGGTCGAGGGCTGGCGAGCTGATTGGACGATGGAGAGCGACGCCCATGCTGAAGTGTACGGTTTACCCATGACCCAAATGTAGTTTGTATGCAAAATGTAAATGTAATTCAATTCACCACACGTTAATTATCATTATTTCTTGTTCGTAGAGGTTTCTTTCTCCCCTATATTGCTGTATATTCACTAAATAGGTTCAATCTTAACCCTGGTTTATGGTGACATGTATGAGTCAGAAGCAGAGTCCCTTACACACGCACACAAGCTGCAGAGTCAGCGCTCCGGTGGGCTCGTCTCAGCTCTGACACTGCCCCAGCATGCTGTCAGCGGCATGTTCGCGCTGACCTCAGACCAGTGAAACACAGCAGAGCAGGACTTCCTGATCAGCCAAATGTCTGCGATGCTGTGACATGGTTAGTCAGAGAGAGTCTCTTCATACGCCCAGAATGCACAGCTCACACATGTCCCCGTGAGGAATAACGAAGAACATCCATAACATTCATCTGTTTGCAACTTACACATTATTGATCTAATATATCGTATTCCAATTACTTGTATATAGACTCTCCTTGCACTATTTCTATTCTATTTGATTTGTATTTACGTGTTGCACTGTGATCTAAGATATTCATTGATATATCTACACTGTAGCTATGTACACATCTTGAATCTAACGTATGTCGTCTTCTTACACAGACTAGGACGAGATAGCTCTGCAGCGCATAACAAATACAACACTGCTAATGATAATGAAACCAGTTTTGACTGGATCCCAAAAAAAAAAAATTCCTCGTCCAACTGTGAGAAAGGCATACGGCGTCCTTTTTTACTTTCTTTTTTACTTTCATTTTTAATTTCTAAAAGGAGCAACCAAGCTGGGGTCATGTATACGCTGAAAAACACAAGCAGTGCCATTGACAACACTATTAAAAATCGGTATAACATAATAAAATAAGATATTAGCCTCCTAACTATTGGTGTAATTGTGTGTCATGGTGGTTTAACTGTGTGTCATGGTAGAGAAGTAGCAATGTACATACATCTAGGGTGAGGTTTCGGGGTTCCCGATTGCCTGGCCGGTGTACAATTACAGAAGAAACATTGCTTTGGTCAGTTTTGTTGAGTCAAGTTTGTCGCAGACATTTTAAGCTAGCCAACGTTGCGAAGTAATTGACTTGCTTTCATCACATTTTATGAGATAAATCCAGAGACTAAAATCTAAGTGATGGTTGATGACCTGTGGGGCATCATAGCTCACTGTGACCACTCGCAGCGTTTTCTTTGTCCACCAGTGCATGGTGCAACAACTCCTACATCTGAATAGGGCAAATTAATATACTTCTATTTAAACGAATACGGCTGAAATGCTTTTATAGCAATGGGTATGTATCTAACTCGCCCAAGACTGCCAAAGTGGCTTTAGAAAGTATACACTTGTAAAAGGCCATTATACTCTTGGAATAGACCGATAAAGCCTTTTGAGAACCGAAAGCAATTGTTTATTACCGTCCCCAAGGAGGTTATATGTCCGGTTTGGTTTGTTGGGTTGTTTGTAAGCAGGGTTACAAATGTCAGCTTTCTTATTTGTTAAAAGGATTGGAAAACAACAAAAGGTAGATTCTCATAGATAAAATGGTACTTTATCTATTGAGCATTGCACTCCTATAACATTGGGAAAAAAGGGATCCAATTCAATGCAGCCTAACCTTGGTCGTACAGATTATATCTATACGTAGATTATATCAAATTAATAACAGTTTAATTACGTAATGTTGAGTCTTCTGCAAGCAGTGTAGTTTGAATAAGGTCTGATTTATCAGAAGAGGATACATCCAATCCACTTTATTTCTATAGCACCAGGGACGTGCACAGGTACGGGCTAATGTTGCCCAGGCAACGGCCCGTTTGGCCATTTTGGCTGACCTGCCCCTCTGGAGAGAGCGAGAGTTTCTTTGTCTTTTTTCTGTTGTGGCCGAATCAACAAGATGAGCCCACAATTAGTATTGTAGCGTCTCGCTGCGGGAAGCACACTTTGTCCGCGCTGCCATCTGCCGGTGCGTTAAGACCACCTCGGTGTCGGATTTTGGAAACTTGATTTTGAGTTGTCTCGTCATGGCAGTTAGAGTATAGGCGACAACAGGGGACTTTACTTCCTCTTGATACCGGCGGTTATTTACAAAATAACACCTAAATATAGCGCCTACTTGTTGTTATGTGCTTCTGTCTTTCTGTGTCTTTTCATCTGTATACTCCCTCAACGGGCCGCTCGCTCTCTTCTCTTGATCGCCCTCTTTTCTTGATGGCCCTCTTTTCTTGATGGCCCTCTTTTCTCTTTTCTTGATGGCCCTCTTTTCTTGATGGCCCTCTTTTCTTGATCGCCCTCTCACGGGTGAACAGTTCAATGTCCCGCTTCATTGTAGGATTTCTGCCATGTCTCTACTTCAGTTTGACCATCTCTGTTATGAAGTTATGTAATACTAAATAAATAAGTAATTCGATACCTTACTGCGTTCATAAAGAATGATAAGAATAAGAATAATGCTGGTTTAATTAATTAGTGAGTTTATTTAAGGTAATTATAGAGGCCCTATTTGATCAGTAGAATATGTCTAGACTGCACAGCAGTTACAATGGTCTGGTCAAACTACATTAGAACAGAATTGTCCCCAGTTTTTCTTTAATAGTTACTAACATTAGATATTTTAATGAGATATGGACCGCAAACAAAAAATGTCCCTGGTTTTCATTTTTAAAATCAAGTCACCGAATGCAAGCAGTCGCCTTAGCTTATTTTGTTATGAGATGTGAATTACTGTTCAATTTAGTTTATGTAAATAATCGTGTGGTTTCTTTTACTTTAAAACAACTTACAATTTTCAAAAGGTCTTGTGTTTTTTTCCGGGGGGGGCCCTTCTTCCAGTTTAGAGCAATAGCCCCTCCAAATGTCTGTGCACGTCCCTGTATAGCACATTTAAAAACAACAGAGTGGAACAAAGTGCTGTACATCAACAACCGTATAAAAACATAGCATATAAACATAAAAAACAGACGGGACACGAAACAAATGTGAAACACGAGACGATGAAACCAGTTCAGAAGCCCAGACTGAGAAACTCTCCTACATGACGTAAGAACAACACAAAACACTAGTAAGGCAAAAACCCACATTTAACAGCACAAGCGTCACCTGGAGGGGCAAGTCTAACCTGGAGGGGCAATTCTAACCTGGAGGGGCAAGTCTAACCTGGAGGGGCAATTCTAACCTGGAGGGGCAAGTCTAACCTGGAGGGGCAAGTCTAACCTGGAGGGGCAAGTCTAACCTGGAGGGGCAAGTCTAACCTGGAGGGGTACGTCTAACCTGGAGGGGCAAGTCTAACCTGGAGGGGCACGTCTAACCTGGAGGGGCAAGTCTAACCTGGAGGGGCAAGTCTAACCTGGAGGGGCACGTCTAACCTGGATGGGCAAGTCTGACCTGGAGGGGCAAGTCTAACCTGGAGGGGCAAGTCTAACCTGGAGGGGCAAGTCTAACCTGGAGGGGCAAGTCTAACCTGGAGGGGCAAGTCTAACCTGGAGGGGCAAGTCTAACCTGGAGGGGCAATTCGTTCCATAATTTTGGAGCTGCAACAGAAAAGGCTCCGTCTCCTCGCTGCTTCAACCTTGATTTTGGGACTACCAGAAGTAATCTGTCAGCAGACCTCAGTGACACATGAGCAAAGGATGGAATAATGTGTCTCACAGATTAAGTGTGTGTGTGTGTGTGTGTGTGTGTGTGTGTGTGTGTGTCTCCACCTGTTATGCGACCGTGTGCGACTCACGCCAGACGGTCCTAATCACGCTCGGGCAAGAAGGCAGAACTAAGGCCCCTCTGCTTTCATTTATAATTCAGAGCAGCGCCACATTCCATTTGTCGGCTACAGAATTACAATTTCATATCTCCTGTTTCTGGGGAATTGCTTTTCGAGACAAAAAAGAAGTGGACTTATTCAAGGCGTTCCTTTGCGAGCGCTCTTTAGGGAATAAAGCAGCATGGTGTCAGGACGCTTTGCTGCGGAAAAGGTATAGTATGAAAGAAGCGAGAGATCTCCTCAAAAAGGCTTCTAAGCGTGCATCCATCCGTGAGGACATCAATAAGTCTGCTCCGCATCTCATCTGCTTTCACTTTGTTCATCCCGCACTGATGCCTCCATAACGAAAACTAAATATCTTTATATGCAACTACACTGTTGTGAATGTACTGCGCTTAATGCACTAATGAGAATAGAAAAGGCTGAACAGCTCTGTACATTGTTGGAGACACAGATTTTCCACAACATACCTACAAACAATGTTAAAGAGGCCCTATTATGTTAATGTACTGGTTCTTGTTTGTATGTTGTCTCTACTGTGACATGTCTCCATGCTTTAATGTTCAAAAAGCCCTATTTCTCTCATACTGCCTGCCTTTTCACCCTCTGTCTGAAACCAGAGCCCAGTCTGCTCTTTACCAATACAAAGGTTTTCAATTTAACAAATCAATATCTGATGGACATTTCAGAAGAAAGGTTAATAAGTGAACATATTGTAATTCTTCCATGAATGAAGTACAGACGGTTCTCCTCTCCTTTGAATCCTAAAGGACACTTTTCCAATGTCCATGATCCTTGGAATTCTACCGAGGACTGAATCCTTCGTTGCGGGACATTTCAAGGATGCGCCAGTGTATCCTCCGCGGTCTTAAAATCCCCACAATGCTTTGCGCACGGACCAATTTCCAAAATCTTTGGGGTAAAATGTAAGGCGGGGCCTCTCATATGACGCACACTTGCTAGCCTGTACCATTCTTCGTTCTCCGAAATGAAAGGAAGAATTCTTGCCTGACTCTGAAGGACCTGACTCGGAGGGGGACATGTCCTACCAAGGAAGCGTCCTCGACATTGAGAAACACCCTAGGACTCAGCTCTGGGATTCAAACATTACTACAATAGACCCAGATGCATTGTGGGAAAGGCTACAAAAAACGAAAAGTCAACGGAAAGTCATAGTAACAGAAAAGAGACATTATCTGACCAGAAAAAGCAAAGGCTAAATCCGTTTCAAATAAAGTCCAGGGAACCCTAATCTGCTTTTATAAATACAATCAAATAAAGTTTAAATAACATGTACAGTAGTTCAGGCACTTGTAAGCAGGGCAAGGACACGTGTTTAGTAAAAGCCTAACAATCAGCTAGTAAAACATATCCTTAAGAGTTAATATTGAAGACGCTAATGCATACTAATCTGCTTAATAAGGACTCTTGGTGTGGATCAATCTGAAGCAAACAAACCAAAATAAAATCTTCAAATGTTGAGTTAAAATGTGTTTCGAAACACTTTGGCTATCAGTCTGAAATAGATAGAGCCTCCCATATTTAAGGAGTTTCGGAGAAGCCAGAGGATATCCAGATAACATGCTAAACATAATACAATGTAACCCTGTCAACTTTACGATTACCATGGCAACAATGCAAATACTAACAACAACTAACTTTATCAGAAACATGATGTTGGGACGTTATCGCTCTTAAACCAACTGTATGTGCAGACAAGTCATTCGAATAAGCGTAGAATAAAGTGTCTTTATTTAACACGGACAGAAAGACTACACATCCATAAGTCCCTGTTTAGTAAATGCACGTATGAGGTGCTTGTGATCTGAAGCAAAGGAAGACAGTCAGCTAAAACCAACAGAGAAGTAAAGCCATCATTAAAACCTCCAACTCGATGTCTGAAGAAGGAGCAGAGGAAAGATGGAGGGTACAGAAACAGGGCGCAGCAATCCAAGAAGGTCCAGGGAGCGGCGAGAAGGACAGGGGGGGGGGGGGGGTGTGTGGGGGGGGGGGGGGGGGGTGGGGGACGCAGGCAACCGGCAGCCCGGGGTCGGACGCACCGCGGAACCGGGGGAGCAGACGCCGGGGAGTGGAGGACAACACGGGCCCCGGGGGAAAGAGCACGGACAGGACGAAGCAGGGCGAGCAGCACACACACACACACACACACACACACACACACACACACACCACCACACACACACCACACACACACACACACACACACACACACACACCCACACACACACACACACACACACACACACACACACACACACACACCACACAAACACACCACCACAACACAACACACACCACACCACACAGAACATCGCGACCACACACACCACACACCCACACCCCCCACCCACACCCACACACACAAGCGCGACCACACACACCCACACACACACTGAACAGCTCACCACACACACCCACACACACACTGAACATCACCACACACACCCACCCACACACACACACACACACCCCACACACACACACACACCACACACCACACACCACACACACACACACACACACACACACACACACACACCACACACACACACACACACACACTGAACATCTCTACCACACACACACACACACCCACCCCCCCACCACACCCCCAATCTCTACCACACACACCCACACACACACTGAACACTCCCACACACACCCACACACACACACACACACCACACACACACACACACACAGACACTCTCTACCACACACACCCACACACACCCACACCCACAGAACACCACACCCACACACACACACATCTCTACCACACCCCACACACAACATCTACCACACCCACACACACACAACATCTCTACCACACACACCCACACACACACAACATCTCTACCACACACACACCCACACACACACAACATCTCTACCACACACACACAACATCTCTACCACACACCCACACACACACACAACATCTCTACCACACACACACACACACACACACACACACACACACACACACACACACACCACACACACACACACACACACACACACACACACACCACACACACCACCACCAAACACACACACCCACACACCACAACACACAACACACACACCACACACCCACACCACCCACACACACACACCACACACCACACACACACAACACACACACACACACACCACACACACACCACACACACACACACACACACACACACACACACACACAGGGAAAGCAACCTGAGCCCTGCAGGATTTTGACAGCACACTTGGAAGTGTTGCTTAAAAAGCATTGCCTTAAACTCTAAAGCAGTCAACATGGGTACTGTGTACTTCAGCCGCGCGAACACAAGTCCTCCCCTGCTGTCTAAGCTTCGGAAAGTGAAAGAGCAACACCTGTTCCAAGTCGTTGTTGCGTCCCCTTGTGATCGCTGCTTCGGAGAAAAGACTGTGGTTATTATGTTTGCAGACAAAGCCGGCGTAGAAAATAGAGCAGCGAGTGGGATCCCGGATCCCTAATTACAGTTCGTACGTGATTGTCTTTAACACCAGGTGGGCAGAACAATGGCAGGTCCAGACAAAGAGGAGAACACAAGGCCCTCCCTGTTTGACAACGAGAGGACAGAAAGTTAATTCGCCACTCGGAACATGTTGTGGTGTGTGATGTCTATTCGCTGGTTGGTCAGACAAGCCCGAAAGGTCACGAGCGGAGTACTGACCGTGTTGTCCTCAACGCCACACGACCAACACTAATACTTGCCGTCTGTGGCTATGAGGATGGTTTTATTGTCTCGTGCTTTTACATTAGTTTCTTTTTGTCGAAATGTATTTACTTTGGTCAACTCTGTTGTTTTTAAATGTGCTATATAATAGTTGGATTGGATTAAATTAATTATATACGGCTTGTGACGAGGTTCTATTTGTCCATTCGATACATACGCTTAGTCGGTTGTTTAAGCTCCAACACTTATTTATCATCGGCCACAACAAAATATATACTGTTCGCCAAAAAGGTCAACAGTATAACGTAAATAAACAAAATCACAGTTTACCAATGAGGTCGTCTGTCCCTCGAACCACATCCTAGCTGTTGCCTTCACTGCCAACACCCTGCCGCATGCCTCTTCCAGGGCCAACACCGTCCCTTGTGTACCCATAGCCCCTCCCCACAGCCCCTCCCACAGCCCCTCCCCACAGCCCCTTCCCATAGCCCCTTCCCATAGCCCCTCCCTATAGCCCCTCCCCATAGCCCCTCCCTATAGCCCCTCCCCATAGCCCCTCCCCACAGCCCCTCCCCCACAGCCCCTTCCCACAGCCCCTCCCCACAGGCTTACCATCAACCGGTTACATAATTATCTCCAAACCACATTGTCAACATAAATGTAATTTCCTCAAACAGAGGAAACTATCCGACCCAAACATACGCAGGATAACGACCTCTCAACACAATCATTCCCCATAATTTATACGCAAAATAAATAATAAATTACCTCCCATTTAAACCACGGAAGTGATGCGCCTCCGTCTTTCCCACCTTCCCTTTGCTGGGGAGACGGCGGCGAAACTCCGCCCGCCGCTCCCCACGTAAGTATGGGGTAATATAGTTAAATGTATGTTTAAATAATTGTAGACTCACAAGCGTGTACTTGTGGCCGCGCGACAGAAAGGAAGGCGAACAGGTGGACGTTTTAGTGATGATTTAACCTTATCTATTGACGAACAGAAGAGAGCAGGACATGTTTGGTGTGTGTGTGTGTGTGTGTGTCGCCGCTGCGGCTGTCAGTGGCGGAGTCAGTCACTCTGTGATCCGCTCCGTCACACGGCTACTCTGCACTGACCCGTAACTTTGTGTATCCCTTTTCTTTAGCACTTAATCCATGAGTTCGTGTTGGTAAATGTCCGTCTGGTCCTTAACACCAGACGTTATTCTCCTAAAACCCAGTTGCTCGGTCCTTAAGACCCCAAACATCTACACAAATCGATGACACACACTAGGGTACTTCCCATAAGTCGAATCAAAAGACCAATGACAACATTTTTTTGTGAAGACTGATGGAAACATCATGCAAAGAAAATAGATTACATGACAAGAAGTGCCCTCCATTGGACGTCAGAAGGAACGCATTGGAAAGTCAAGACTGAAGGAAACCTGGAGTCATGAAGCAGACGTGAGTCACCGTCTAAAGGTTCCCCCTAAATAGACGCAATCAGTCATTAAAGGGTTGAAGTTAGTACCCTAGGACAATCCACCAGCGAATCAGCTTGTTAACCTTCATGTGCATGAAGTATAAGGATTGTGCGACTCGGTTCAAGCTATAGAAGAAATACTACAGAAGTGGAAAGTAGTACTACAACCTCAGTCCCTTACATCGTTGATAACTAATCCCAATCACCATTCTGTAAACCTTAAACACCTGCTGCAGCTTGTCCACTATATGAAAGTGGGCAAGCTAAAACGGTGTCTTAAGATTCAAAAAGCCGTTCATGGTCTCGTTTCTCGCCATCTCAATACACACGTTCGTTTACTTCAGCTGCGAATCCATAATGTGGAGAAAACGGGATGCTCCCATGTGTGACTATTATCTATTGCAAAATGCTAGATGAGTCTTACCGATCGATTCATCTAGGCCTACAAACCAATGATGTCTTCCAGTCAGTGATCCTTCACATACAGGCTAAGGTCATGTGTGGGTCAGTGGCCACTGTTTTTGAGCCAGGTGGCTGTTTTCGTTGACTTCAAGTCAGATGTTGAGCTGGTTTTCTTTGGCTGACAAATAGCTTTCATCGATCAGGCAAAGAACACGACAAAATGGCTGTTTCTTGACCTTGACTTTACTCCGCACTGTAACCACCTATCCAATGATGAGTGTTCTGCGCTTTTTAATGCGTAACTTATATGTATAAATACAGCTGCAACCACATATCCAATTTAAATGGTTGGAAATGTATTTACAAAAGTGTTTACGGTTGCGTTCTCAAGTAAGTCTCCACTGACATAATCTACGTCAATTACATGTTAGACGCTTTTATCCAAAGCGACTTACATACTCAATACTGTGGGCAATCCCCACTGGAGCAATTTGGGGTGAAGCGTCTCCGGGACACGACGACTGCGACTGCTGTGGGGTTTGAACCTGATTCGAACACCAACGCACAATCCACTGCGCCACACACTTCCTCAATTTGTGATGAAAATGAACATTTACTATTTCAAACAACCCCTGTGTACTTTTTCGTTTTTTATTTTGGCTAATTTGGTTTGCTATTTCATTTGTCACTTTCGGGTCTCTAAAAATATATGATTTGAAAAACTGTACTTATATTATTTATAATGTAACCCAAATAAATAAAGAATAAAAAATGAACATTTACTGAAACATCTAAAACAATGAGCGTTTATTCTCTCACCCACATCCCGTTTTTAGAAGTAGAATTATTTGCCCTAATGTTATTCTTGTATGCAACAGTATGTTAATGACTGCTCATTAAAACCTGTTGGATTTTCACAATGTTCTCCGGACATTATGTTTTTATTAAAGCGCTTATAATACAAATGAGTTTGGGATTAGGATACGTTGTTCAAATTACTTCGGATCAATTGAATCAAATTGTTTAGCTGCATCAATTTAGCGACGTCCTACTGGGTCATTTGGATTTCATTGTATTGGAACCTGGAGAAGCACCATCGCTGACAGCTATATCACAATTAGGCCGATATCTAATGATAGCAGTCACTTTATGAGGAACATTCCCACTGATTAGTTATTTTGTCTGCCAGCTCCATTTCAATTGATCTCCCATGCTGCAAAGCTTTTATCTTTCCGCAATGTAATCCAAGCACGCGTACTCTTTCTGACCCGGGTTGTGAAAAGCTCCACCACGACAGGCAATAATGCCAGTTTTTAAGCTGAGTATCAAATTACTTTGTGTGAGGGTGAGAGAGCGAGAGAGTAGAAATAAAGAGACAGGGAAATGTGAAATGTTTTTGTCAAGTGTTTCCTAAAATACATCTCCTGTACTTCTCAGGCACACTGCGATGATGTTAAATGGCACTTGAAGTCACCTCTTAAAATGCTCGTATCCAGTCATATATTATTCCGAAAGCCCTGTGCATACACGACTCTGGCTTTTCAGGGCAGAGGGGAACGACACTGTCCGCTTGGTGGTTCTCGGTCAGTTAATTTACATTATTTAATTTTCTGTTCTTGTCCAGATCCCATATTCTATTGATATGTATATAGACTTTTTTGCACTACTTTTTATTTGTATTTTATTATACATGTTGGAGGAGCTCAGGTCAGAATAATGCCATTTCTACACTGTAGCTTTGTGCAAGTGACAATACAACCTTTGAATCTTGAATCTACCATGCCGATGCCTGTTTTGAGTCCGGTTCAGAAACCTGTCAGTAGTGGATCAGTCCATTGAGTGAAAAGTGTCAGGAGGGTTGACACAGACATGTCAGATGTACCTCTGAATACTCAGTCCAACATGATGGATCACCTCAGAAAACGATGGATTGAATACTCTGCGGTGACGCCCGGAAACGACAGATCAAATCAGAAGTAATAATGCAAAGTTCCCACTAGGGGTGCAACAACTAATCGACTTAATCGATTACCAAATTAGTTGCCAACTAATTCAGTCGTCGATTCGTTGGTGACGTCATCACGTGTGTTTTACGCGCTGTTAAGCTCCAACGTTATCGGTCTTTTTATCGGTACTATGGTAATATGTATTATTGCTACATAAACATTATATCGCAGTCTTCGTGTCGCCAACTCCGTTTCTAACAAAAGACAAACAAATGCGTCTATGGTGTATTTTTTGATCTTTCCAATCCAGACGAGATCTCTCTCCCGTCTGTGTGCGAGGGGGCGGGGCAGTTTACACACGCGGCTGTACATGCACAACACACGGCGGGGATGGCGGAGAGAAGCGCTCCAAGGTGGTTAAACTTTACCCGTCTCGATGCTCGTTACCAAAAGTGCAATAAGAGTTCAGCATGTCAGGGCGGTAACACGAGCAATGTGTCTAAACATTTATCAAAAGTGCTCCACATCCAGACGGAGGAATGCAACCGGGTTCCACTGTCTTTCTAGCAGCTCTGTAGCCCATCCACGGAACGTTTCCACGTCAGGTGTTTGTATGCTAGCAGCAACACACAGAGTTAACTCATTATACAAACATGGGTTAATGATAGAGGAAACCGAGTTATTTAGTTTGTTAAAGTTTTCAGCTATTCTGTTTACAGTCTGTCATCATTATTTAATACGGTTTGTTAAACATTGTTGTTTCTTTTGAAATTTATTTATTTAATTTAAATAAAAGCTATGTTAATTTGTTTCGTTAATTTAATAATATGTATTTTTGAATCAAGTATTCATCTTTATTGTTAGTTTCCACATGCCTAAAACAACCTCAAGCTAAATCTAAAAGTTGATGGCTAAATAACAGCGCTTGAGAAATTGTGCGAGGCATAATAGTCCGAATAGGTCGATTCATTAATCTATAGATTAATCGATTATCAATTAGTCGTTTGTTGCAGCCCTAGTTCCCCCTGATCATAACGAACACAATAGGAATGTTTAGATTCTTCTTAAACGTCTAACTCTAGTTGTTCAGTTTGTTAGTAAACCATATCTAACCAAGTGTATTTCTAACGCAATCAACCACGCCTTCCATATTCCTCATGCTGGATGGCCAAATGAATAATACGACTCGATTTCATTCTGTAAGCAACAGTTGAGGAAAACACGAGAGCTGCTCCACTCATGTGGGAAAAGATCTGATTATGAGTCCGTGGCACCAGAACATCGTTGAGGAGGATCGATAGTGACAGATGAATGCGTTGGAGTGACTTCTCCCTCTGAGGGCAACGTCATATCCCACCAGCGTCAACAAGACGGGCAGGCTCTGCAGACGTCCAGGAGAACGGCACATGTTTGTGGAATGGCTCCCAATCATCCACGAGGTCATCAAGTCACCAAGGAGCGGGCCAAAGACCAAGTGACAATCAAGAGTCCTGATGACGGCGGAAAGGTTTAACAATGTCCCGCACGAATTCATCACTGCCAGACTTCAGCTCATCCAAAACCCTGCAGCTCGGCTGTTAACGAGAACTAAGAGGAGGAACACATTACTCCAGCTCGAGCCACTCTGCACTGGCTTCCTGTTTCTTTCAGGATTGATGTTAAGGTCCTCCTCCTGACATGTGAGCCCTTAAAAGGCCCACGTTACATTATTAACTCCCTTGTAGCTACAAGCCATCAAGAATACTGCCATCCTCTGCTGCGGGGTTTTTACAAGTTCCAAAACAGCGGTAAAAAGACGCAGCTTTCGTTAACTATGCCCCAAAGCTATGGATCAAACACCCGTGGACATCAGGGAAGCCAGCTCCGTGGACGTTTACAAACACATTTGTATAATTTAGCTTTTTAGGAAGCTATGTATGTTAACCTGTCTGTCGCCTGATTGTGTGTTGAATTTGCATTATCCTACTTTTAATGCATAATTGTATTGTTTTATCTTTAATCTAATTGTATATTTGTATATATGTCTACTCTATCCAATGTGGTTTGTATTTATGTCTACTGGTATCTGTACGTACGACTATGTGAAGCACTTTGGACTGCACTGTTTGAAAGATGCCATACAAATACAGATTATTAGTATTATTATTGATAGTATTGATGGGCTGGAAATGAGGAGAGGAAAGAAGACAGGCAGCAAAGAGTTGGATTTAAACCCGGGCCGATGAGGCGAGGACTGAACCTGAAACAGGGCGCCCCATGACTGGGTTTTTAGGAATACATCATCACTTAAAAGCCTCCTTGGACCAAATCAATTAGAGATGATTGTTGCACAAAATGGCACTTCTTTGCACATAATGACTTCATTAAAGTTGAGCTTTGCAACATTGCTATTTGAAAGCAGTAAGCAGACAAAGGAATAGGATGGGTTGCATATACATTATAAATGTGTATTATTTTGACTTTAACTATATATTTATTTGTGTTCTTTTCTTTTCACTATATCTGAAAACGTCTTGAGCACCTGTAAAAGCGCTAACAAAATAAATCTATTATTATTATTTATTATAAACCATTGCTCACTCTGCGATGACGTTTCACTGTAGATTTCTTTTCGATTTCATATATTTCCACTGTTAAATGTTTTTACAACGACTGCTAGCTTTGGACGGTTTGAATACTACGTTCCTGGGTGATAAGGTACATCATGTTTTACAATATAGGTTCTTAAAATGTATGTTTATTTGGTGATGTACCTTCACATTTTAAATATGTGTCAAGCCTATTTTGGCAGTCATCTTTGGTTGCCACCGACCACAATGGAGGAGAAGCCGACAACTTCCAATTGGCCAATTCACACAATAGCAAAGTCTTCAAATCCATCTTGTGTGTTGTCTCAAAATATATCACTAAATGTTTAACAAAAGACCAACATCTTTGATGAAGTCAGAGCGAAAGTCCTTGATATACTGGAGAGTTAAATGTATTGACATCACCATTTGTTCCGTACACAAAGTTTTAAGCTACCACTGTCATAGTACAAGCTTAAGGGCGTATTACTGATTTGAAGCTCTCAGATCATAATGTAATATTTTAAATCCACTGCAAAGGACAAACATTTTCATAATCTCTTGATTAAGCAGATAATATGCTAACACAAACAACACATCCATAACGCATTAATTCATGATCTGTTTGGGTTTCTCACTGTTCAAAGATGAATGGAAATGTTTCTGTACTCCAGAGGGTAAAGAAGTTGAGTCCCTTTTTTAGGAGCTTGAAATATTGCGATACAACAGTGGAGACATTCTCACAATGGAACCGTAGGCTTGAGTTGGTTCATTTAGAAATGTCAGGTAATCGCTCTTTCAGGGATGGAAAGACAGCCGCTGGGGGAACTCTTGTTCCCTCTAAAGAAATCAATGAATGAGGTGGTTTTATTTGATAAAAGTAGAGCAGAAGAAACAGGTTTACCCTGAAAATATTTAGAAAGTTACAGGCGAGGAACGTCGTCCAAATTCAAACACAAAATGGAAGCTACGATGTGAAATGCTAAACAATCATCAACCTGTATTTAATTGAAGTCATATCCAAAACCTGTTTCAAAAAAAGATCCACTATTTTAACGGAGCTGGTTACGATGAAACCGATTGATAAAATGTAACACAAGTCATTGAGGCGGCACGGCTGTGTTCACCTATAAAAGACACGTGAGCCGCCATGCTTTTATTTGTGTTGGTTTCTTGAATCCGAAGCGCTTGGAGGTCTAAAGTTGGACATTTCAACTGGAAAATGTGGTTTTATTTGATAAAAGCAGAGCAAAGAAACAGGTTTACCCTGACAATACATTTAGAAAAGTACAGGAGAGGTTCTTAGAATGAAAAAAGTGGCTAAACTGAAGCCACACATGGGGACAAGAATATGACAAAATAAGGAGATGAAACATTTATGACGTACGTGGTAGATTACTAGATTCCTACACAACCAGGCCAATGTTTCTTAACACATCTCCACAATCTAATCCCTCCTACTTTAAAGTGTGCATTTTCTGTGACTGCATCCCCCCTTTCTCGTCTTCTCTTTCCAATCCCACCGGTCGAAATGAAGGGTGAGTGTGTGGGTGGGCTAGCTGTGGCCGACCGGAGGAGTTTGATTTATTTCCACAGCTTACCAAAACTGACACGCTGACAGAGTGGATTGTTCGGTAGCCATGATAAATGCCCCATAACAGACGCTCCCCAGCTGGTGAACGTGCTAACTCTGGATCCACACAGGGCCGGGTGGAAATAAAAACACTGCCCACTTTGCTCTCATTTCCACATCAAAGCCACCAGGGTGATACGGTAGGACTGGTTATTTCAGCAATGATCCTCTCATGCTTGCTCGATTATTGCTTTGTTAAATATTCTTATTTTATGATAATCGTCAAGGTGTAGAAATCATTAATTAGCTGGCTGAAAAACAAATCGGCAATTCACCGCTCACCTGCTACCTGAGCCGAGGAATACTTTCAACACAATGACATCTGTTTGCAACTTAAATATATCAATATTCCAATTACTTGTAGACTATTCTGCACTATTATCTGGTTTATTGTGTTGCCACTGTTGCCTGCGACCTAAGATTGTCATATCTACACTGTAGCTATGACACATATGACCATGTGCACATGAAACTTCCATTACCTCATTATTACACACTTATCATCCGTTTGACTCTCTGTCCACACACACCTTTCCCAGCCAACCTGAGTCAGCAGTGCCTCTGTAAAATCACACACCCGTGCGGGTCGCCCTCCCATCTCGCTCTGGCTTTATAAGAGACTTTAAGGATGGCTGACTGACGGAGCCTGGGCGACAGAGCTGAAAAACAAGCAGATGAATCAGCCTCTGGCCTTCCCCAGAGCTCCTCCCTGCATCCATCACTCAGCCAAATGGGCAGCACCCGCCACACATTTCAACAGATCTGCTCTCCAATTGGTGGGCGGTGAAGTGGAGAGTGAGGTGGTAATGTGTGTGTTTTGTGTACGAGGGGAAATGGGAGTGAAAAATCCGAAAGATGACACTTCCAATGTCTCCGTTTGAAATGATTACTGATAATCCATCATAACATTTGTGGCAATAAAAGTAGTTTTCATATATGGAGTGTAAACGGAGCTTCCGGTTTTGGGCAGCTGCCTGCGCATCACTCTCACTCCTCAATGGTAATGTTTAGATGGATGTAGGAACTCCCCCTTGATTCTATTGGCTCGAACGGTTAAAAAAGAGGTGTCAATCATCAAAATCGACCAATGGGTTCCAGTAGGGCTGTGCAATTAATCGTATTTTAAATCGCAATTACGATTTTGGCCTGCCACAATTACGAAGACAACATAATCGAAAAAACGATTATTTTGCTTTGCTAGGTTGTGACAGCATATTTGATCTAATTTATTTTAGTCTAATTTATTGTATTTATCATATTTACATATGTTTAGTAGCTTGTTGAAGTGCGCTCCCAAATATTGATCTTGTTTATTGGTATTTATTATTTTGACGTTATTTATTCAAATGTGAATATAAATGTATAATTTATTTTTTCATTGGTTTTTTCAGTTTAATTATACGTTCAGGGTAATCAACAGTAAAAAGATACTGTTCAAATTATTATTTGTATTTGTTTTAAAGTTCAATAAATGGATGTTTCAAAGTCAATGAATAATCGTATTTAATAATCAATTATTGACCAAAATAATCATGATTATGATTGTTGCCATAACCCCGCACAGCCCTAGGTTTCCAGAGATACAGCAACTCCACCCAAATGGTGAGAGGTGAGACCTACTTTTTGTGGCATAATATTACAGCGGCAAATTCAAGTGGTAATCACTACATGCCTATCTTACAGCATTCGCACTGAATGGTTATTTAAAAACGTTCAATATGTGTTTAATTCTGAAGATACTGGGCAGCATATCCAGCAATTTCATTCATGGTATGTATGACCTATACATGACGATAAAAAGAGACAACGTGATTAAACTACTGACTAGGAGATACAAACAAATATATTCCCATTAATGACGGCTTGCTGCTCCATGTTGGACATCTCCAGATGTGTTTGCATACTTTGATGTGATTATAATGCATCATTTTCATATGGCTTTCAATTGAAACCAGAACTAGCATCTGTTAAAATATGTAAATATCGGGGTAAGCTGTATTTAATTGAAGTCATATCCAAAACCTGTTTCTAAAATATCCACTATTTTATTAAGGAGCTGGTTACGATGAACCGATTGATAACATGTAATATAAGTTATTGAGGCTGCTGCTGTGTTCACCTATAAAAGAAAACATGGTCCGCCATACTTTTAGTTTGCATTGGTTTCTTGAATCTGAAGCGCTTGGAGGTCTAAAGTTGGACATTTCAACTGGAAAATGTGGACGCCAAGATTCAAGATTGAAGGCTTTTATTGTCATTCGTACATAGTGTAGATATGTCGAAGTAAAAACAATAAAATAGAATAGAAGTAGTGCCTTAAGAGGTCGATATACAAGTGATGCATAACTTCTAAGTTACAGGTGAATGTTATGGATGTTCTTAGTTCAGGTGTTTAACAGTCTTATGGCCTGTGGGATGAAACTGTCCCCGTGTCTGGTGGTTCGAGACTTCGTCTGGTGGTTACATCTAAACAAAAAATGAAAAAAATAAAACATGGGTGTGAGGATGGATGAGTTTGCCTTCCTCTCATGTCACCCTGAAGTAGGTTAGGCTTAAGGAAGGATTACCATCATCTCCCACAGGCCCTATCATTGCTGTGACTGCAGCTGAGCCTGGAGTTGACGTATGCTCGTACTGTAGACATGACATATCACCAGTCACCGTCTGACACTTCCCTCTTACTCCAGCCAGGCAATGTATCCAAACCTACCTCAGGTCAGCGCTCTAATCATCATCGCTACAAAGGACGTGATTTGTTGCCCTAACCCTGGTCTGGTTGGCAGCTCCATTTGTCACACAATGCAACAAGCAAAAAAGGCGTAATATTCTCCACGAGCTATCTCTTATGTGTGTCGCAGAGCCACTGCCAGTCACTGCTCCGAGTGGTCCATCCTGTGTGTGTGTGTGTGTTGTGTGTGTGTGGGTGTGGGTGTGTGCAGAAAAAAAAGGCAACGGTTCAGAAGCGCTGTCTTATTAAATTATCTCTCCGTCTAATACAGCGAGGCCCCCACCCTTCTCTTTCCACCTCTCTCTCCCAGGCTAAACATTTGTCTTTCCATTCATGGGTGAATTTGTATTCCATTGAGATGTGTGCCTGGTGGCAGACTGATGGTGGGAGAAGAGGGGGGGGGGATTGGGGTTGGGTGCAAAGTCCGCATTCAGCTTGCTGTTTTCCATCTCACTGCTTTGGTTACCGCACTCAACAGGCAGGCAATAGTGAAAATCAAAAGCCTGGCTACAGGTGCCAGAATATTGCTTATAATTAATTATTAGATTTGCTTTGCATATACAAAGATATTTTTTGAATATTCATTGGCATAAAATGTGTCTGACGTTGTTTTCGCTGTAGATGTTGAAACATGGAAGCATATTATATTGCCGTCAAGTCACTTAATGCTTAACTTTTGCTAGTATTTGTAATTATGAAACTATTTAAGTTTTACTTAATACATGATAGTGGAACAATATACATCTATAGCAGAGGTTTGCGCTAGAGTTTTTCGCTGCACTTCATTTTTGACGGGGAGGATCGCAAAATGTCCGTCACAATCCATTATTACCCCGTCGGTCTGTACACAACTCTGACGGGGGGGCGGGGGGGGGCACGCTCGTGAACTGTTAGCGCCGGTGTAGGTAACATATGTGTTCGGCCTACCGGATGTGTTCGGGGTCCGTTACGCTTACCAATAACGTCACGCATTGGCTGTACGGCAACCCAAGAGGACATTTTACACTTCCAGACTCAACGTAAGAGCTTGAGCCTCTTCGGGGGTGCTAACATTTAAACATACACTTCATTCTTTACTTTGTCCGAATATTCGGCCCCCATTAGCACCCCCCGAGGAGGCAAAAGCTCTTACTTTGATATTGGACTTTTCAATAAATTCAATTTGAAAAAAAAAAACGGGAAAAAACAAACAAAAACGAATATCCAAATAACGAAATTGAAACCCGATTAGTACTCCAACGAACGAATATTCGGGTACAAGCCCTAGTGTGTATAAATAAATACTGGTGACAGTGACGTGAGCAGTTATGTGGAGATGTGACAACGCGGACCCCAGAGGCTTCGCTGTCGTTTCCCTCAATAATAACTGTCGCTTACGGTTGTGACCCGTTATCCCCCGGTATTATATTATTATATTATTATACATCCATGTGGTATAACCCTAATCAGCGCCCCTCGTTACACCAATCAGCGTGCGATTACCGTACAGCCAATCACAATGCGTGACGTCATTGGTAAGCGACGGACCCCGAACACATATGGTACTGACACCGTGTTATGCATGCCCGCTGCACCTCGCGGGAGTGCGCCACAGCGTAAAGCACTCAGACACGATTTGTACGGCGGTTTGGAAACGATATAATCTGCTTTTTGGCGGGCGTGCAATTCGCTGTGGGGAAGCTTTGGCGCTGTTCTGAGTTTGTTCTAATCTGTCAAAATGACGGACTGCTTTCAGATTTTTCTGTCATTGTTAAAAAAAATCCCGTCAGATGGAAAATATTCGATTAACGCGACCTCTGCTATAGAGTATCTTTAGGATACAACATATACAGAACCGGTAAGAATAGTAGCTTTCTTACAACTCCCGTTTGCTTTAAAAATATATATGTATTTCCCTCAAGAGGATCATAAAAATCTTGACAACCTTTCCGCGTACTTCCTGTTTGATACGGACCTCGTGCTATCTCTTTAAACACAACATTATAACCTGCTGGTGTCATCCTCTCACAGGGCTCCGTCTGATTGGCCAGGTGACTGTTTTATCTAGCAACACTTCATTAAGTGACACGACGACTCCTATCACGAGGTGCACCACTTTGCCTCTAATCAAATTGACCGATGAGTGGATATAATCATGTGGCTATTTACATAATGCCAGGCTGCACCTGTTCTGGCATTACAACGGCTGGGGAGGGAGTTCAATATTCAAATGACTTTATAATAAAGAATACATCAGTTCAAAACAACGTTTTTGATCATGTGTGCACTTTGGTAACACCACATACACCCTGCTGTCTTATTTAAATAATCAATAATGTAACTGTGTCTCATATGGGAACACAAGATTTAAAGGCTGTGGTAAATATTTTCTGTGCAAAACAAGAGCTGTATCCTGATTTAATTTGTTCCGTCCCACAGGCTCTCGTCAAACTTTCGACTCTTCTCCAATTTTTAAAGGATGACAAGTAACCCCGTATAGTTTTTGGGGAGTGCAATACAATTTTGTCATAGATAGTTAAATCAACGAGGCATCAACCTTCTGAAAAACAATCCAGTATTTCAGGGCTGACATTTCAAACTGTTTGTAAAGCTGTCTACCCTTTTCAACTATGAAATCCATGAAAACTTCTTGACTTCTTGACTTCTTTTTCAGGATAGACTTTCATTGCTGAGCGGAAAATTAAATGACAATAAGAAGCAAACACGGAAA
>JAMFTG010000813.1:87180-134680 GCA_023974075.1 Chaenocephalus aceratus
AAACACATCTGGAGATGTCCAACATGGAGCAGCAGCCGTCATTAATGGGGAATATATTTGTTTGTATCTCCTAGTCAGTAGTTTAATCCCGTTGTCTCTTTTTATCGTCATGTATAGGTCATACATACCATGAATGAAATTGCTGGATATGCTGCCCCAGTATCTTCAGAATTAAACACATATGAACGTTTAAATAACCATTCAGTGCGAATGCTGTAAGATAGGCATGTAGTGATTACCACTTGAATTTGCCGCTGTAAATATATGCCACAAAAAGTAGGTCTCACCTCTCACCATTTGGGTGGAGTTGCTGTATCTCTGGAACCTAGGGCTGTGCGGTTATGGCAACAATCATAATCATGATTATTTTGGTCAATAATTGATTATTAAATACGATTATTCATTGACTTTGAAACATCCATTTATTGAACTTTAAAAACAAATACAAATAATAATTGAACAGTATCTTTTTAACTGTTGATTACCCTGAACGTATAATTAAACTGAAAAACCAATGAAAAAATAAATTATACATTATATTCACATTTGAATAAATAACGTCAAAATAATAAATACCAATAAACAAGATCAATATTTTGGAGCGCACTTCAACAAGCTACTAAACATATGTAAATATGATAAATACAATAAATTAGACTAAAATAAATTAGATCAAATATGCTGTCACAACCTAGCAAAGCAAAATAATCGTTTTTTTCGATTATGTTGTCTTCGTAATTGTGGCAGGCCAAAATCGTAATTGCGATTAAAATACGATTAATTGCACAGCCCTACTGGAACCCATTGGTCGATTTGATGATTGACACCTCTTTTAACCGTTCGAGCCAATAGAATCAAGGGGGAGTTCCTACATCCATCTAAACCTTACCATTGAGGAGTGAGAGAGATGCGCAGGCAGCTTGCCCAAAACCGGAAGCTCCGTTTACACTCCATATATGAAAACTACTTTTATTGCCACAAATGTTATGATGGATTATCAGTAATCATTTCAAACGGAGACATTGGAAGTGTCATCTTTCGGATTTTTCACTCCCATTTCCCCTCGTACACAAACACACACATTACACCTCACTCTCCACTTCACCGCCCACCAATTGGAGAGCAGATCTGTTGAAATGTGTGGCGGGTGCTGCCCATTTGGCTGAGTGATGGATGCAGGGAGGAGCTCTGGGGAAGGCAGAGGCTGATTCATCTGCTTGTTTTTCAGCTCTGTCGCCCAGGCTCCGTCAGTCAGCCATCCTTAAAGTCTCTTATTAAAGCCAGAGCGAGATGGGAGGGCGACCCGCACGGTGTGTGTGTGATTTACAGAGGCACTGCTGACTCAGGTTGGCTGGGAAAGGTGTGTGTGGACAGAGAGTCAAACGGATGATAAGTGTGTAATAATGAGGGTAATGGAAGTTTCATGTGCACATTGTGTCATATGTGTCATAGCTACAGTTGTAGATATGACAATCTTAGGTCGCAGGCAACAGTGCAACACAATAAACCAGATAATAGTGCAGAATAGTCTACAAGTAATTGGAATATTGATATATTTAAGTTGCAAACAGATGTCATTGTGTTGAAAGTATTCCTCGGCTCAGGGTAGCAGGTGAGCGGTGAATTGCCGATTTGTTTTTCAGCCAGCTAATTAATGATTTCTACACCTTGACGATTATCATAAAATAAGAATATTAACAAAGCAATAATCGAGCAAGCATGAGAGGATCATTTGGCTGAAATCACCAGTCCTACCGTATCACTGGTAGCTTTGATGTGGAAATGAGAGCAAAGTGGGCAGTGTTTTTTATTCCACCCGGCCCTGTGTGGATCCAGAGTTAGCACGTTCACCAGCTGGGGAGCGTCTGTTTATGGGGCATTTATCATGGCTACCGAAACAATCCACTCTGTCAGCGTGTCAGTTTTGGTAAGCTGTGGAAATAAATCAAAACTCCTCCGGGTCGGCCACAGCTAGCCCACCACACACTCACCCCTTCATTTTCGACGGTGGGATTGGAAAGAGAAGACGAGAAAGGGGGGATGCAGTCACAGAAAATGCACACTTTAAAGTAGGAGGGATTAGATTGTGGAGATGTGTTAAGAAACATTGGCCTGGTTGTGTAGAAATCTAGTAATCTACCACGTACGTCATAAATGTTTCATCTCCTTATTTTGGTCATATTCTCGTCCCCATGTGTGGCTTCAGTTTTAGCCACTTTTTTCATTCTAAGAACCTCTCCTGTACTTTTCTAAATGTATTGTCAGGGTAAACCTGTTTCTTCTGCTCTGCTTTTATCAAAAAACCACATTTTCCAGTTGAAATGTCCAACTTTAGACCTCCAAGCGCTTCGGATTCAAGAAACCAACACAAATAAAAGCATGGCGGCTCACGTGTCTTTTATAGGTGAACACAGCCGTGCCGCCTCAATGACTTGTGTTACATTTTATCAATCGGTTTCATCGTAACCAGCTCCGTAATAAAATAGGGGATATCTTTAGAAACAGGTTTTGATATGACTTCAATTAAATACAGGTGATGATTGTTTAGCATTTCACATCGTAGCTTCCATTTTGTGTTTGATTTGGACGACGTTCCTCGCCTGTAACTTTCTAAATGTATTTTCAGGGTAAACCTGTTTCTTCTGCTCTACTTTATCAAATAAAACCACCTCATTCATTGATTTCTTTAGAGGGAACAAGAGTTCCCCCAGCGGCTGTCTTTCCATCCCTGAAAGAGCGATTACCTGACATTTCTAAATGAAACCAACTCAAGCCTACGGTTCCATTGTGAGAATGTCTCCACTGTTGTATCGCAATATTTCAAGCTCCTAAAAAAGGGACTCAACTTCTTTTACCCTCTGGAGTACAGAAAAACATTTCCATTCATCTTTGAACAGTGAGAAACCCAAACAGATCATGAATTAATGCGTTATGATGTGTTGTTTGTGTTAGCATATTATCTGCTTAATCAAGAGATTATGAAAATGTTTGTCCTTTGCAGTGGATTTAAAATATTACATTATGATCTGAGAACTTCAAATCAGTAATACGCCCTTAAGCTTGTACTATGACAGTGGTAGCTTAAAACTTTGTGTACGGAACAAATGGTGATGTCAATACATTTAACTCTCCAGTATATCAAGGACTTTCGCTCTGACTTCATCAAAGATGTTGGTCTTTTGTTAAACATTTAGTGATATATTTTGAGACAACACACAAGATGGATTTGAAGACTTTGCTATTGTGTGAATTGGCCAATTGGAAGGTTGTCGGCTTCTCCTCCATTGTGGTCGGTGGCAACCAAAGATGACTGCCAAAATAGGCTTGACACATATTTAAAATGTGAAGGTACATCACCAAATAAACATACATTTTAAGAACCTATATTGTAAAAACATGATGTACCTTATCACCCAGGAAGTAGTATTCAAACCGTCCAAAGCTAGCAGTCGTAAAAAACATTTAACAGTGGAAATATATGAAATCGAAAAAGAAATCTACAGTGAAACGTCATCGCAGAGTGAGCAATGGTTTATAAAAATAATAATAATAATAGATTTATTTTGTTAGCGCTTTACAGGTGCTCAAGACGCTTTTCAGATATAGTGAAAGAAAAGAACATCAAATAAATATATAATTAAAGTCAAATAATACACATTTATAATGTATAATGCAAACCCATCCTATTGCCTTTGTCTACTTACTGCTTTCAAATAGCAATGTTAGCAAAGCTCAACTTTAATGAAGTCATTATGTGCAAAGAAGTGCCATTTTTGTGCAACAATCATCTCTAATTGATTTGGTCCAAGGAGGCTTTTAAGTGATGATGTATTCCTAGAAAACCCAGTCATGGGGTGCCCTGTTTCAGGTTCAGTCCTCGCCTCAATCGGCCCGGGTTTAAATCCAACTCTTTGCTGCCTGTCTTCTTTCCTCTCCTCATTTCCAGCCCATCAATACTATCAATAATAATACTACTAATAATCTGTATTTGTATGGCATCTTTCAAACAGTGCAGTCCAAAGTGCTTCACATAGTCGTACGTACAGATACCAGTAGACATAAATACAAACCACACATTGGATAGAGTAGACATATATACAAATATACAATTAGATTAAAGATAAAACAATACAATTATGCATTAAAAGTAGGATAATGCAAATTCAACACACAATCAGGCGACAGGACAGGTTAACATACATAGCTTCCTAAAAGCTAAATTATACAAATGTGTTTGTAAACGTCCACGGAGCTGGCTTCCCTGATGTCCACGGGTGTTTTGATCCATAGCTTTGGGGCATAGTTAACGAAAGCTTCGTCGCCAAACTTCTTTTTACCGCTGCTTTTTGGAAACTTGTAAAAACCCCGCAGCAGAGGATGGCAGTATTCTTGATGGCGTGTAGCTCACAAGGGAGTTAATAATGTAACGTGGGCCTTTTAAGGGCCTCACATGTCAGGAGGAGGACCTTAACATCAATCCTGAAAGAAACAGGAAGCCAGTGCAGAGTGGCTCGAGCTGGAGTAATGTGTTCCTCCTCTTAGTTCTCGTTAACAGCCGAGCTGCAGGGTTTTGGATGAGCTGAAGTCTGGCAGTGATGAATTCGTGCGGGACATTGTTAAACCTTTCCGCCGTCATCAGGACTCTTGATTGTCACTTGGTCTTTGGCCCGCTCCTTGGTGACTTGATGACCTCGTGGATGATTGGGAGCCATTCCACAAACATGTGCCGTTCTCCTGGACGTCTGCAGAGCCTGCCCGTCTTGTTGACGCTGGTGGGATATGACGTTGCCCTCAGAGGGAGAAGTCACTCCAACGCATTCATCTGTCACTATCGATCTCCTCAACGATGTTCTGGTGCCACGGACTCATAATCAGATCTTTTCCCACATGAGTGGAGCAGCTCTCGTGTTTTCCTCAAACTGTTGCTTACAGAATGAAATCGAGTCGTATTATTCATTTGGCCATCCAGCATGAGGAATATGGAAGGCGTGGTTGATTGCGTTAGAAAATACACTTGGTTAGATGTGGTTACTAACGACTGTAACGACAATCTGCTAGAGTTAGACGTTTAAGAAGAATCTAAACATTCCTATTGTGTTCGTGTATGATCAGGGGGAACTAGGGCTGCAACAAACGACTAATTTGATAATCGATTAATCTATAGATTAATGAATCGACTATTCGGACTATTATGCCTCGCACAATTTCTCAAGCGCTGTTATTTAGCCATCGACTTTTAGATTTAGCTTGAGGTTGTTTTAGGCATGTGGAAACTAACAATAAAGATGAATACTTGATTCAAAAATACATATATTATTAAATTAACGAAACAAATTGTGACAAATTAACATAGCTTTTTATTTAAATTAAATAAATAATATTTCAAAAAGAAACAACAATGTTTTAACAAATCGTATTAAATAATGGAAACAGAATAGCTGAAACTTTAACAAACTAAATAACTCGGTTTCCTCTAATCATTAACCCATGTTTGTATAATGTAGTTAACTCTGTGTGTTGCTGCTAGCATACAGAACACCTGACGTGGAAACGTTACTCGTGGATGGAGCTACAGAGCTGCTAGAAAGACAGTGGAACCCGGTGCATTCCTCCGTCTGGATTGTGGAGCACTTTTGATAAATGTTTAGACACATTGCTCGTGTTACCGCCCCTGACATGCTGAACTCTTATTTGCACTTTTGGTAACGAGCATCGAGACGGGTAAAGTTTAAACCACCTTGGAGCGCTTCTCTCCGCCATCCCCGCCGTGTGTGTTGCATGTAGCAGCCGCGTGTGTAAACTGCCCCGCCCCCCTCGCACACAGACGGGAGAGAGATCTCGTCTGGATTGGAAAGATCAAAAATACACCATAGACGCATTTTGTTTGTCTTTTGTTAGAAACGGAGTTGGCGACACGAAGACTGCGATATAATGTTTATGTAGCAATAATACATATTACCATAGTACCGATAAAAAGACCGATAACGTTGGAGCTTAACAGCGCGTAAAACACACGTGATGACGTCACCAACGAATCGACGACTGAATTAGTTGGCAACTAATTTGGTAATCGATTAAGTCGATTAGTTGTTGCACCCCTAGTGGGAACTTTGCATTATTACTTCTGATTTGATCTGTCGTTTCCGGGCGTCACCGCAGAGTATTCAATCCATCGTTTTCTGAGGTGATCCATCATGTTGGACTGAGTATTCAGAGGTACATCTGACATGTCTGTGTCAACCCTCCTGACACTTTTCACTCAATGGACTGATCCACTACTGACAGGTTTCTGAACCGGACTCAAAACAGGCATCGGCATGGTAGATTCAAGATTCAAAGGTTGTATTGTCACTTGCACAAAGCTACAGTGTAGAAATGGCATTATTCTGACCTGAGCTCCTCCAACATGTATAATAAAATACAAAAATAAAAAGTAGTGCAAAAAAGTCTATATACATATCAATAGAATATGGGATCTGGACAAGAACAGAAAATTAAATAATGTAAATTAACTGACCGAGAACCCACCAAGCGGACAGTGTCGTTCCCCTCTGCCCTGAAAGCCAGAGTCGTGTATGCACAGGGCTTTCGGAATAATATATGACTGGATACGAGCATTTTAAGAGGTGACTTCAAGTGCCATTAACATCATCGCAGTGTGCCTGAGAAGTACAGGAGATGTATTTTAGGAAACACTTGACAAAAATACATTTCACATTTCCCTGTCTCTTTATTTCTACTCTCTCGCTCTCTCACCCTCACACAAAGTAATTTGATACTCAGCTTAAAAACTGGCATTATTGCCTGTCGTGGTGGAGCTTTTCACAACCCGGGTCAGAAAGAGTACGCGTGCTTGGATTACATTGCGGAAAGATAAAAGCTTTGCAGCATGGGAGATCAATTGAAATGGAGCTGGCAGACAAAATAACTAATCAGTGGGAATGTCCTCATAAAGTGACTGCTATCATTAGATATCGGCCTAATTGTGATATAGCTGTCAGCGATGGTGCTTCTCCAGGTTCCAATACAATGAAATCCAAATGACCCAGTAGGACGTCGCTAAATTGATGCAGCTAAACAATTTGATTCAATTGATCCGAAGTAATTTGAACACGTATCCTAATCCCAAACTCATTTGTATTATAAGCGCTTTAATAAAAACATAATGTCCGGAGAACATTGTGAAAATCCAACAGGTTTTAATGAGCAGTCATTAACATACTGTTGCATACAAGAATAACATTAGGGCAAATAATTCTACTTCTAAAAACGGGATGTGGGTGAGAGAATAAACGCTCATTGTTTTAGATGTTTCAGTAAATGTTCATTTTTTATTCTTTATTTATTTGGGGTTACATTATAAATAATATAAGTACAGTTTTTCAAATCATATATTTTTAGAGACCCGAAAGTGACAAATGAAATAGCAAACCAAATTAGCCAAAATAAAAACGAAAAAGTACACAGGGGTTGTTTTGAAATAGTAAATGTTCATTTTCATCACAAATTGAGGAAGTGTGTGGCGCAGTGGATTGTGCGTTGGTGTTCGAATCAGGTTCAAACCCCACAGCAGTCAGCATGTCGTCGTGTCCCGGAGACGCTTCACCCCAAATTGCTCCAGTGGGGATTGCCCACAGTATTGAGTATGTAAGTCGCTTTGGATAAAAGCGTCTAACATGTAATTGACGTAGATTATGTCAGTGGAGACTTACTTGAGAACGCAACCGTAAACACTTTTGTAAATACATTTCCAACCATTTAAATTGGATATGTGGTTGCAGCTGTATTTATACATATAAGTTACGCATTAAAAAGCGCAGAACACTCATCATTGGATAGGTGGTTACAGTGCGGAGTAAAGTCAAGGTCAAGAAACAGCCATTTTGTCGTGTTCTTTGCCTGATCGATGAAAGCTATTTGTCAGCCAAAGAAAACCAGCTCAACATCTGACTTGAAGTCAACGAAAACAGCCACCTGGCTCAAAAGAACAGTGGCCACTGACCCACACATGACCTTAGCCTGTATGTGAAGGATCACTGACTGGAAGACATCATTGGTTTGTAGGCCTAGATGAATCGATCGGTAAGACTCATCTAGCATTTTGCAATAGATAATAGTCACACATGGAGCATCCCGTTTCTCCACATTATGGATTCGCAGCTGAAGTAAACGAACGTGTGTATTGAGATGGCGAGAAACGAGACCATGAACGGCTTTTTTTGAATCTTAAGACACCGTTTTTAGCTTGCCCACTTTCATATAGTGGACAAGCTGCAGCAGGTGTTTAAGGTTTACAGAATAGGTGATATGGATTAGTTATCAACGATGTAAGGGACTGAGGTTGTAGTACTACTTTCCACTTCTGTAGTATTTCTTCTATAGCTTGAACCGAGTCGCACAATCCTTATACTTCATGCACATGAAGGTTAACAAGCTGATTCGCTGGTGGATTGTCCTAGGGTACTAACTTCAACCCTTTAATGACTGATTGCGTCTATTTAGGGGGAACCTTTAGACGGTGACTCACGTCTGCTTCATGACTCCAGGTTTCCTTCAGTCTTGACTTTCCAATGCGTTCCTTCTGAACGTCCAATGGAGGGCACTTCTTGTCATGTAATCTATTTTCTTTGCATGATGTTTCCAATCAGTCTTCACAAAAAAATGTTGTCATTGGTCTTTTGATTCGACTTATGGGAAGTACCCTAGTGTGTGTCATCGATTTGTGTAGATGTTTGGGGTCTTAAGGACCGAGCAACTGGGTTTTAGGAGAATAACGTCTGGTGTTAAGGACCAGACGGACATTTACCAACACGAACTCATGGATTAAGTGCTAAAGAAAAGGGATACACAAAGTTACGGGTCAGTGCAGAGTAGCCGTGTGACGGAGCGGATCACAGAGTGACTGACTCCGCCACTGACAGCCGCAGCGGCGACACACACACACACACACACACCAAACATGTCCTGCTCTCTTCTGTTCGTCAATAGATAAGGTTAAATCATCACTAAAACGTCCACCTGTTCGCCTTCCTTTCTGTCGCGCGGCCACAAGTACACGCTTGTGAGTCTACAATTATTTAAACATACATTTAACTATATTACCCCATACTTACGTGGGGAGCGGCGGGCGGAGTTTCGCCGCCGTCTCCCCAGCAAAGGAAGGTGGGAAAGACGGAGGCGCATCACTTCCGTGGTTTAAATGGGAGGTAATTTATTATTTATTTTGCGTATATTAATTATGGGGAATGATTGTGTTGAGAGGTCGTTATCCTGCGTATGTTTGGGTCGGATAGTTTCCTCATGTTTGAGGAAATTACATTTATGTTGACAATGTGGTTTGGAGATAATTATGTAACCGGTTGATGGTAAGCCTGTGGGGAGGGGCTGTGGGAAGGGGCTGTGGGGAGGGGCTGTGGGGAGGGGCTATGGGGAGGGGCTATAGGGAGGGGCTATGGGGAGGGGCTATAGGGAGGGGCTATGGGAAGGGGCTATGGGAAGGGCTGTGGGGAGGGGCTGTGGGGAGGGGCTGTGGGGAGGGGCTATGGGTACACAAGGGACGGTGTTGGCCCTGGAAGAGGCATGCGGCAGGGTGTTGCAGTGAAGGCAACAGCTAGGATGTGGTTCGAGGGACAGACGACCTCATTGGTAAACTGTTGATGTTGTTTTATTTACGTTATTACTGTTGACCTTTTTGGCGAACAGTATATATTTTGTTGTGGCCGATGATAAATAAAGTGTTTTGGAGCTTAAACAACCGACTAAGCGTATGTATCGAATGGACAAATAGAACCTCGTCACAAGCCGTATATAATTAATTTAATCCAATCCAACTATTTATATAGCACATTTAAAAACAACAGAGTTGACCAAAGTAAATACATTTCGACAAAAAGAAACTAATGTAAAAGCACGAGACAATAAAACCATCCTCATAGCCACAGACGGCAAGTATTAGTGTTGGTCGTGTGGCGTTTGAGGACAACACGGTCAGTACTCCGCTCGTGACCTTTCGGGCTTGTCTGACCACACCAGCGAATAGACATCACACACCCACAACATGTTCCGAGTGGCGAATTAACTTTCTGTCCTCTCGTTGTCAAACAGGGAGGGCCTTGTGTTCTCCTCTTTTGTCTGGACCTGCCATTGTTCTGCCCACCTGGTGTTTAAAGACAATCACGTACGAACTGTAATTAGGGATCCTGGGATCCCACTCGCTGCTCTATTTTCTACGCCGGCTTTGTCTGCAAACATAATAACCACAGTCTTTTTCTCCGAAGCAGCGATCACAAGGGGACGCAACAACGACTTGGAACAGGTGGTTGCTCCTTTCACTTTCCGAAGCTTAGACAGGCAGGGGAGGACTTGTGTTCGCGCGGCTGAAGTACACAGTACCCATGTTGACTGCTTTAGAGTTTAAGGCAATGCTTTTTAAGCAACACTTCCAAGTGTGCTGTCCAAATCCTGCAGGGCTCAGGTTGCTTTCCCTGTGTGTGTGTGTGTGTGTGTGTGTGTGTGTGTGTGTGTGTGTGTGTGTGTGTGTGTGTGTGTGTGTGTGTGTGTGTGTGTGTTGTGTGTGTGTGTGTGTGTGTGTGTGTGTGTGTGGTGTGTGTGTGTGTGTGTGTGTGTGTGTGTGTGTGTGTGTGTGTGTGTGTGTGTGTGTGGTGTGTGTGTGTGGTGTGTGTGTGTGTGGTGTGTGTGTGTGTGTGTGTGTGTGTGTGTGTGTGTGTGTGTGGTGTGTGTGTGTGTGTGGGTGGTGTAAGATGTTGTGTGGTGTGGTGGTCGAGCTGTGGTGTGTGTGTGTGTAGTAGATGTTGTGTTGGTGTGTGGTGGTGTGTGTGGTAGAGATGTTGTGTGTGTGTGGTGTGTGTGTGGTAGAGATGTTGTGTGTGTGTGGGTGTGGTAGAGATGTTGTGTGTGTGTGGGCTGTGGTAGAGATGTTGTGTGTGTGGGTGTGGTAGATGTTCTGTGGTGTGGGTGTGTGTGGGTGTGTGGTAGAGATGTTCTGTGTGTGTGTGGTGTGTTGTGTGTGTGTGTGTGTGTGTGGGTGTGTGTGGTAGAGATGTCAGTGTGTGTGTGGGTGTGTGTGTAGAGATTGTGGGTGTGGGTGGGGGGTGTGGGTGTTGTGTGTGTGTGTGGTAGAGATGTCAGTGTGTGTGTGTGTGTGTGTGTGTGTGTGTGTGTGTGTGTGTGTGTGTGTGGGTGTGTGTGTGTGTGTGTGTGTGTGTGTGTGTGTGTGTGTGTGTGTGTGTGTGTGTGTGTGGGTGTGTGTGGTAGAGATGTTCAGTGGGTGTGTGGGTGTGTGTGGTAGAGATGTTCAGTGTGTGTGTGGTGTGTGTGGTGAGGATGTGGTGTGGGTGTGGTGGGGTGTGGGTGTGTGTGTGGTAGGATGTCTGTGTGTGTGTGTGTGTGTGTGTGTGTGTGTGTTGTGTGTGTGTGTGTGTGTGTGTGTGTGTGTGTGTGTGTGTGTGTGTGTGTGTGTGTGTGTGTGTGTGTGTGTGTGTGTGGTGTGTGTGGTGTGGGTGTGTGTGTGTGTGTTGTGTGTGTGTGTGTGATGCTCGCCTGCTGTCGTCCTGTCCGTGTCTATTTCCCCACGGGGCCAGTGTTGTACTAACATCACGGCGTATGCTCCCAAAGGTTAAGCGGTGAGTCAGAACCAGTGATGACAGGTTGACTGAGTCACACACACACACACACACACACACACACACACACACACACACACACACACTGTCATTCTCGCCGCTCACTGGACATTATTGGATTGCTGAGCACTGTTCTGTAAACTATCAATCTTTCCTCTGCTCCTTCTTCAGACATCGAGTTGGAGGTTTTAATGATGGCTTTACTTCTCTGTTGGTTTTAGCTGACTGTCTTCCTTTGCTTCAGATCACAAGCACCTCATACGTGCATTTACTAAACAGGGACTTATGGATGTGTAGTCTTTCTGTCCGTGTTAAATAAAAGACACTTATTCTACGCTTATTCGAATGACTTGTCTGCACATACAGTTGGTTTTAAGAGCGATAACGTCCCACACTCATGTTTCTGATAAAGTTAGTTGGTTAGTATTTGCATTGTTGCCATGGTAATCGTAAAGTTGACAGGGTTACATTGTATTATGTTTAGCATGTTATCTGGATATCCTCTGGCTTCTCCGAAACTCCTTAAATATGGGAGGCTCTATCTATTTCAGACTGATAGCCAAAGTGTTTCGAAACACATTTTAACTCAACATTTGAAGATTTTATTTTGGTTTGTTTGCTTCAGATTGATCCACACCAAGAGTCCTTATTAAGCAGATTAGTATGCATTAGCGTCTTCAATATTAACTCTTAAGGATATGTTTTACTAGCTGATTGTTAGGCTTTTACTAAACACGTGTCCTTGCCCTGCTACAAGTGCCTGAAACTACTGTACATGTTATTTAAACTTTATTGATTGTATTTATAAAAGCAGATTAGGGTTCCCTGGACTTTATTTGAAACGGATTTAGCCTTTGCTTTTTCTGGTCAGATAATGTCTCTTTTCTGTTACTATGACTTTCCGTTGACTTTTCGTTTTTTGTAGCCTTTCCCACAATGCATCTGGGTCTATTGTAGTAATGTTTGAATCCCAGAGCTGAGTCCTAGGGTGTTTCTCAATGTCGAGGACGCTTCCTTGGTAGGACATGTCCCCCTCCGAGTCAGGTCCTTCAGAGTCAGGCAAGAATTCTTCCTTTCATTTCGGAGAACGAAGAATGGTTACAGGCTAGCAAGTGTGCGTCATATGAGAGGCCCCGCCTTACATTTTACCCCAAAGATTTTGGAAATTGGTCCGTGCGCAAAGCATTGTGGGGATTTTAAGACCGCGGAGGATACACTGGCGCATCCTTGAAATGTCCCGCAACGAAGGATTCAGTCCTCGGTAGAATTCCAAGGATCATGGACATTGGAAAAGTGTCCTTTAGGATTCAAAGGAGAGGAAGAACCGTCTGTACTTCATTCATGGAAGAATTACAATATGTTCACTTATTAACCTTTCTTCTGAAATGTCCATCAGATATTGATTTGTTAAATTGAAAACCTTTGTATTGGTAAAGAGCAGACTGGGCTCTGGTTTCAGACAGAGGTGTGAAAAGGGCAGGCAGTATGAGAGAAATAGGGCTTTTTGAACATTAAAGCATGGAGACATGTCACAGTAGAGACAACATACAAACAAGAACCAGTACATTAACATAATAGGGCCTCTTTAACATTGTTTGTAGGTATGTTGTGGAAAATCTGTGTCTCCAACAATGTACAGAGCTGTTCAGCCTTTTCTATTCTCATTAGTGCATTAAGCGCAGTACATTCACAACAGTTGTAGTTGCATATAAAGATATTTAGTTTTCGTTATGGAGGCATCAGTGCGGGATGAACAAAGTGAAAGCAGATGAGATGCGGAGCAGACTTATTGATGTCCTCACGGATGGATGCACGCTTAGAAGCCTTTTGTGAGGAGATCTCTCGCTTCTTTCATACTATACCTTTTCCGCAGCAAAGCGTCCTGACACCATGCTGCTTTATTCCCTAAAGAGCGCTCGCAAAGGAACGCCTTGAATAAGTCCACTTCTTTTTTGTCTCGAAAAGCAATTCCCCAGAAACAGGAGATATGAAATTGTAATTCTGTAGCCGACAAATGGAATGTGGCGCTGCTCTGAATTATAAATGAAAGCAGAGGGGCCTTAGTTCTGCCTTCTTGCCCGAGCGTGATTAGGACCGTCTGGCGTGAGTCGCACACGGTCGCATAACAGGTGGAGACACACACACACACACACACACACACACACACACACACACACTTAATCTGTGAGACACATTATTCCATCCTTTGCTCATGTGTCACTGAGGTCTGCTGACAGATTACTTCTGGTAGTCCCAAAATCAAGGTTTGAAGCAGCGAGGAGACGGAGCCTTTTCTGTTGCAGCTCCAAAAATTATGGAACGAATTGCCCCTCCAGGTTAGACTTGCCCCTCCAGGTTTAGACTTGCCCCTCCAGGTTAGACTTGCCCCTCCAGGTTAGACTTGCCCTCCAGGTTAGACTTGCCCCTCCAGGTTAGACTTGCCCCTCCAGGTCAGACTTGCCCATCCAGGTTAGACGTGCCCCTCCAGGTTAGACTTGCCCCTCCAGGTTAGACTTGCCCCTCCAGGTTAGACGTGCCCCTCCAGGTTAGACTTGCCCCTCCAGGTTAGACGTACCCCTCCAGGTTAGACTTGCCCCTCCAGGTTAGACTTGCCCCTCCAGGTTAGACTTGCCCCTCCAGGTTAGACTTGCCCCTCCAGGTTAGAATTGCCCCTCCAGGTTAGACTTGCCCCTCCAGGTTAGAATTGCCCCTCCAGGTTAGACTTGCCCCTCCAGGTGACGCTTGTGCTGTTAAATGTGGGTTTTTGCCTTACTAGTGTTTTGTGTTGTTCTTACGTCATGTAGGAGAGTTTCTCAGTCTGGCTTCTGAACTGGTTTCATCGTCTCGTGTTTCACATTTGTTTCGTGTCCCGTCTGTTTTTTATGTTTATATGCTATGTTTTTATACGGTTGTTGATGTACAGCACTTTGTTCCACTCTGTTGTTTTTAAATGTGCTATACAGGGACGTGCACAGACATTTGGAGGGGCTATTGCTCTAAACTGGAAGAAGGGCCCCCCCCGGAAAAAAACACAAGACCTTTTGAAAATTGTAAGTTGTTTTAAAGTAAAAGAACCACACGATTATTTACATAAACTAAATTGAACAGTAATTCACATCTCATAACAAAATAAGCTAAGGCGACTGCTTGCATCGGTGACTTGATTTTAAAAATGAAAACCAGGGACATTTTTTGTTTTGCGGTCCATATCTCATTAAAATATCTAATGTTAGTAACTATTAAAGAAAACTGGGGACAATTCTGTTCTAATGTAGTTTGACCAGACCATTGTAACTGCTGTGCAGTCTAGACATATTCTACTGATCAAATAGGGCCTCTATAATTACCTTAAATAAACTCACTAATTAATTAAACCAGCATTATTCTTATTCTTATCATTCTTTATGAACGCAGTAAGGTATCGAATTACTTATTTATTTAGTATTACATAACTTCATAACAGAGATGGTCAAACTGAAGTAGAGACATGGCAGAAATCCTACAATGAAGCGGGACATTGAACTGTTCACCCGTGAGAGGGCGATCAAGAAAGAGGGCCATCAAGAAAAGAGGGCATCAAGAAAGAGAAAAGAGGGCCATCAAGAAAAGAGGGCCATCAAGAAAAGAGGGCGATCAAGAGAAGAGAGCGAGCGGCCCGTTGAGGGAGTATACAGATGAAAAGACACAGAAAGACAGAAGCACAATAACAACAAGTAGGCGCTATATTTAGGTGTTATTTTGTAAATAACCGCCGGTATCAAGAGGAAGTAAAGTCCCCTGGTTTGTCGCCTATACTCTAACTGCCATGACGAGACAACTCAAAATCAAGTTTCCAAAATCCGACACCGAGGTGGTCTTAACGCACCGGCAGATGGCAGCGCGGACAAAGTGTGCTTCCCGCAGCGAGACGCTACAATACTAATTGTGGGCTCATCTTGTTGATTCGGCCACAACAGAAAAAAGACAAAGAAACTCTCGCTCTCTCCAGAGGGGCAGGTCAGCCAAAATGGCCAAACGGGCCGTTGCCTGGGCAACATTAGCCCGTACCTGTGCACGTCCCTGGTGCTATAGAAATAAAGTGGATTGGATGTATCCTCTTCTGATAAATCAGACCTTATTCAAACTACACTGCTTGCAGAAGACTCAACATTACGTAATTAAACTGTTATTAATTTGATATAATCTACGTATAGATATAATCTGTACGACCAAGGTTAGGCTGCATTGAATTGGATCCCTTTTTTCCCAATGTTATAGGAGTGCAATGCTCAATAGATAAAGTACCATTTTATCTATGAGAATCTACCTTTTGTTGTTTCCAATCCTTTTAACAAATAAGAAAGCTGACATTTGTAACCCTGCTTACAAACAACCCAACAAACCAAACCGGACATATAACCTCCTTGGGGACGGTAATAAACAATTGCTTTCGGTTCTCAAAAGGCTTTATCGGTCTATTCCAAGAGTATAATGGCCTTTTACAAGTGTATACTTTCTAAAGCCACTTTGGCAGTCTTGGGCGAGTTAGATACATACCCATTGCTATAAAAGCATTTCAGCCGTATTCGTTTAAATAGAAGTATATTAATTTGCCCTATTCAGATGTAGGAGTTGTTGCACCATGCACTGGTGGACAAAGAAAACGCTGCGAGTGGTCACAGTGAGCTATGATGCCCCACAGGTCATCAACCATCACTTAGATTTTAGTCTCTGGATTTATCTCATAAAATGTGATGAAAGCAAGTCAATTACTTCGCAACGTTGGCTAGCTTAAAATGTCTGCGACAAACTTGACTCAACAAAACTGACCAAAGCAATGTTTCTTCTGTAATTGTACACCGGCCAGGCAATCGGGAACCCCGAAACCTCACCCTAGATGTATGTACATTGCTACTTCTCTACCATGACACACAGTTAAACCACCATGACACACAATTACACCAATAGTTAGGAGGCTAATATCTTATTTTATTATGTTATACCGATTTTTAATAGTGTTGTCAATGGCACTGCTTGTGTTTTTTCAGCGTATACATGACCCCAGCTTGGTTGCTCCTTTTAGAAATTAAAAATGAAAGTAAAAAAGAAAGTAAAAAAGGACGCCGTATGCCTTTCTCACAGTTGGACGAGGAATTTTTTTTTTTGGATCCAGTCAAAAACTGGTTTCATTATCATTAGCAGTGTTGTATTTGTTATGCGCTGCAGAGCTATCTCGTCCTAGTCTGTGTAAGAAGACGACATACGTTAGATTCAAGATGTGTACATAGCTACAGTGTAGATATATCAATGAATATCTTAGATCACAGTGCAACACGTAAATACAAATCAAATAGAATAGAAATAGTGCAAGGAGAGTCTATATACAAGTAATTGGAATACGATATATTAGATCAATAATGTGTAAGTTGCAAACAGATGAATGTTATGGATGTTCTTCGTTATTCCTCACGGGGACATGTGTGAGCTGTGCATTCTGGGCGTATGAAGAGACTCTCTCTGACTAACCATGTCACAGCATCGCAGACATTTGGCTGATCAGGAAGTCCTGCTCTGCTGTGTTTCACTGGTCTGAGGTCAGCGCGAACATTGCCGCTGACAGCATGCTGGGGCAGTGTCAGAGCTGAGACGAAGCCCACCGGAGCGCTGACTCTGCAGCTTGTGTGCGTGTGTAAGGGACTCTGCTTCTGACTCATACATGTCACCATAAACCAGGGTTAAGATTGAACCTATTTAGTGAATATACAGCAATATAGGGGAGAAAGAAACCTCTACGAACAAGAAATAATGATAATTAACGTGTGGTGAATTGAATTACATTTACATTTTGCATACAAACTACATTTGGGTCATGGGTAAACCGTACACTTCAGCATGGGCGTCGCTCTCCATCGTCCAATCAGCTCGCCAGCCCTCGACCAAAAACACGTCTGTGTGCTATACTGGATATAATGGTGGAACAAGCCCCCCATTGATATCGAGACATCTTCCGTCAAAGAAAGATAAGGAATGCTTAGGAACCGTTAAGCAGAACCGAAATTGTGTATTTTGTATGGGTACCCGGTACCCGGCATTTTCTTATCGGTTCTCATCTGGAACCGAGTTTCGATTCCCAACCCTAGTAGTTTATACAATATTTAGCTAATTTAGCAATTACCATGCTGTTCTGAGCTTTTATCTTCATGGTTTAATGAACTTATTGTAATTTCCTTTGGGTAAAAGCATCAGCCTAAATGTAATTAGGGTCTTGCAAGCATTTCTTAGAACGTGTGTGTGTGTGTGTGTGTGTGTGTGTGTGGTGTGTGTGTGTGTGTGTGTGTGTGTGTGTGTGTGTGTGTGTGTGTGTGTGTGTGTGTGTGTGTGTGTGTGTGTGTGTGTGTGTGTGTGTGTGTGTGTGTGTGTGTGTGTGTGTGTGTGTGTGTGTGTGTGTGTGTGTGTGTGTGTGTGTGTGTGTGTGTGTGTGTGTGTGTGTGTGTGTGTGTGTGTGTGTGTGTGTGTGTGTGTGTGTGTGTGAGCCAGTCGTTACTGTGCTGTGTTGCTAAAGTACATTAATACATTTACATTTATTTCGAACGAGTAAAATAAATAATTACAAAACAAATGTTGCAGTGCAAAGTCATGTAAGGGAAATCAAAACAAAAAAATGACATTCACAACAACAGCATTAGCAACATAAACAGTCCCACATCTCGTGTTCGAAAAGCAGTGAGAAGAAGTATAATATAAATAAAAGTGACTCTGTGTGCGTGAGGCCTCCCTTCGTTAGTGAGCCGGTCAGTGAAAGACATTTTAATGTCACCCTGACCTGGGTGGTGTTTACAGGGTGCCCTCTACCCATCTGCCAGTCTGCATTAGTCTCCATGTTCACTGCACATTGGAGATGAGAGGCGCTCGTCCTTATGCCACTTTGCTGAGAGAAGCTATAAAAAACATCCCACACCAAGAGACAGGCCCGTTAGGTGACTGAGGATTAAATAGTGTAGATATTTGCACACGACATGCAAATAGAACGGCAAAACCATTGCAATACCCTCACTGACGTCTATCCTGCAACGCTTGATGCTTTATCGCCCACTGCTCTGCCAAAAGCCATACAAAAAAACGTACAACTCCCCGTTGTGACATCACGCATAATTATTCATTCATTGGGTTCGGTCCCTCCGTCACACTCGCAGGTCGCTTGAATAATCCTGAGTCTGTGACACAGCAGGGTCATTATTGCGTTATGCAGAACTCCTGCTTAATGCCACACTTACGTTTGAATGACGGGTTATATTTAGTTGGAACCATATTTTACCAATTTGCATGTCTTAGCAGAAACAGCTGTGGAATCTCCTGCTTTCCTCGGGGCTTGCCTAAAGCATACGTGTCATGTGAAGGTAGAAATGGAGTCATGAACTGACACCGTCGAATACTAAATTCCCTGGCATGCATTACAAATAAAGCAGTGGGAAGACGTTTGTTACTATATTATCTTTAGGTGTGTCATACATAAAGCATCTAGAGAAGGGCAAGAGGAGAAGCAGCATCCCTGCGAGTTGGTGGAGAAATGTATTTCCACACTTGTTGAGTCAGTGTTGCATCAGAGGAGCTGTAACATCTGCTGTCGGAAAGATGTTAATCCCTGAGATCAAAGTAGGATTTAATTCCACATTTAACACCTAAGATACCGGCAGGCTCAGGCGATACAACGGTTCTTACCAGTGGACGTGTTGGGTTATTCTTTTTACAAACAAGCAGCATGGGATCCAATCCACAGTATCATGTTTCTAATCTTAGGTTATCTGCTGTGTCTAAAGCAGTGTTTCTCAAACTTTTTCATACCAAGGACCACTTAACCAATAAAAAAACACTCGCGGACCACCTAACTCCACAAATATCCAAAATCACATCGTTTTTCTAGAACAGATTACAAATCGCCTGAAAATGGTACAAACAAGTGGCAACATGTGTGATGAAGGTGTTGCGCTGGGCTATATCATGCAATCGAAAGTGAAACTTAAGCTCACTCCATTGCGGAGATATTCCCGAGAGTGCGGAAAACATAAATGTATTTATTTATTTCAAATGTGAAATTGTACCAATATACTCGCGGACCACTAGGGGGCGCTCACGGACCACCAGCACTGGTCTAAAGCCATTGACCAATCTGAATCAGCATGGATCACTGGGGTAGTCTGACTATTCTGAAACACTCTTTACATCTTACCTTAAATTAGCCTGGTGTGTTTCCAATCTGCAATGTTCCATTGGTTTTGTTTGGTCCAACCAATCATTACCAAGAGATACATCCTGCAGATAAGAGAAGATACAGAGACGATGTGTAGATAGCTGCTTAACTAGATTGAAAGGAAGATGATATTCTATTTACACATGCCAGCAAAGCTCTGATTTGTTGATTGTTTCCCCTACTTGCTAAAAATAGCCTTCATTGAGCACAACATCAAAACTATCAGTGAATTAGGCAATTCGGAGGTCTAGAACCAGGCTACTAAAGGCTCCAATATGGAGGACGGTATTGTTGTGAATAAGCTGTATTGTCCAATTATTATTATTTAACTTTTGTTAATGTAAAAATATCGATAATAATTACTGAAATGTATATAGCGCCGTTCATATACCCAATGGGATCCACAAAGAGCAATGCTTTGAATGCATTTCGCCGACTAAGAGACTATGGTTTGTCTTACTTGTCAGTCTGAATAGATGTCTGAATTGTATAAAGAGATCGAGGGGGTTTGTGAGGGCTTTGAAAATCAACCATTCACTATATGAGCTGATTGGATAACCTAATCAATCTGTTCAAATCTACAAGCTCTCTTAGCAAATAGCTTCATTACCAGCTCAATGTATCGTAGTTTTAACTAGAACATTAGTAATCGTTTTGCCAACCACTGCGCTTGCATAAGGACATAAGTGCACACCCAAACACTCTTATCTCTACGCATGTTCACAAGGACGGGTCCTCTCCGAAGTTTGACAGGTCCTCTAGAATCTGCTGAATAATTATGCAGATCTCTTTAGCTGTCCTGATGGACACAGTGAATGCCTCAGCAGGGAGTGCTAAGAACACTAGTGGTATGTGGATTAGCATGCCATGAATTAATGAAATGCTAATATTTGCGAGCTAATGAGTCCCACTGAAATGTCTCAGATGATCCACACAGATCGATTATTCTTAGTAATGTAAATACAACCCAATATGTACGTATTATTTTGACTTTTATCTTAGCAACAATGTTACGTGTCTCCAATTGGTCGATCAGGTAATTAACACCTCGAGCCACAGCCGCCCAAAGCATATTTAAAGTCACACATATGTCTAAGCTAAATATATATATATGCTAAATGTCCGAATAGAGAATCTACCTACACCTGAAGAATGCTTATTGTACTTCTATCCATGTTGAGAGTGAATGACACACAGCACAGGCACAATCTGGCAGCGGGGTGCACTGACTGATAGTGGATCAATAAGTAGGTGGACAGTGCGTGGTGCTGAAATAGCGGTTTGTGGTTTAAAAAAAATAACACCAGCTCACTAAATCATTCAAACGTAATGTTTACTTATGTGAACAGTAACAAAGTTCAGTCAACACATTGACAACAAAATCGGAGAAGCCGCTTGATCATGGAGGGCGAGGGGTGGCAGCTTTGTTTTGAAAGAAAAGTTGTGGCTCATCGGACATTTATGAGAGAAAATCCCTAATGTCCGAGTGCAAGTGAATGCAGCACAAGACGTGAGCCTTGTAACCCCTCCCCCGGCCCTGGCGCGAGCTTGGAAATATGATTGTCATTTGAACGGGACGGCGCAAAACGATAAGCATTCGGTCTACAATGACAGAGAAGAGACTGTCAAGTTTGGCTGTACTCAGCATTGCTTCAAAACGCACTAAAGCTTTGGATTTTAATAGGCTTGTGAGCAGTGGCGGACTGCCATCTGTAGAATCACAGAACGGCACCGCAGCGAGGCCCCCCCCCCCCCCCCCGGTTGACAGTTCACTAGCACCCCACTTACCCCCAAGCATTCGAACGTGTCACATGTTTTAACAATCAATTACTTAAATAAGCCTTTGACTATGTTCCGGCCCGCCATCTAGTGGCTCAGAAAAAAATTGGCCCAAGGCTAAACTTATTTGCCGACACCTGCACTACAGTATATAACAAAAAGCATAATAGGGCCCCTTTAATTATTGATTTATTATCACGCTACTTGAGTTACTTCTCATGGATGAGTTTCCACAAGTTTCTCTGAAGCCCCTCAACACTATTGTTCTTTTAAAGGTTTACCTAGATTCAACCTAGCTCTTTTTGACAGAATTATTCACCCATTTTTGGAGAGTTGTTGAGAAAAACACATGAATAATGCAACCCTGGCTGTGTTGGGCCGTAATGTGATTTTTGGGTAAGATTGAGCTCAGTGAATCGTATTGAGACGGGAGTCAGGGAGGGAAAGAGTTAAGAGAGATAGACAGAGAGTGGTTGAGATATGAGCTCTAATTCTCTTCGTTCTTATTCAAGTGGTGGTGGGGCTAAATGTAATTATGGGGCCACAGAAGCAGGGGACTGGGGCTGAGGCTGGGCCGCCGGGTATTATCCTTACTTATCCAGAGTGTTCTCTCAAAAACTGAACGCTATACTAGAGCCATACTGATGCTGCTGTAGAGATCCACAATAAGCTGTCAGACTGATTTGCATGCCCCGCGGAGAAAAAGCTAAATCAGGGGTGAACATCTTCTAACTGTTGAGATGGAAAAAGAGATAAACTATTTCAATTACAGTCTCAATGTACTGATAGTTTTCTGGAATCAATTTGTAGTTGCAGATTTGGTTCTGTTCAGGTCAACAGTCTACAGCTGTTGTCTAACGATAAATTAGCTTGTAATTAATCTCTTAACTATTTAGAGATATTCTGCACAGTTTCTATCATATTCTGTTTCTATTCTATTCTATTTTATTGTATTTACTTGTATTATTTTATCTGTGTTATTGTGTTGCTCTGTTGGAAGAGCCTGCAACATAACTACACTGTAGCTATGTACACATGACAATAAAAGCCTTGAATCTTGAAACTTAAACATATATGTGAAGGCAGATTTGTGTAGACGTTGGATGTTTCTCAATGTCGAGTACGCTTGCTTGGTAGCACATGTCTTCCGAGTCACTTGCTTCAGAAGCGAGGCAAGAATCCTTCCTGGCATTCGGAAAACGAAGAGTGGAACAGGCTAGAAAGTGTGCAGGTGTGCGTCATTTGAGGGGCCCCGCCTTACATTTTCCGCCACAGATTTGGGGAAATTGGTCCGTGCGCAAAGCATTGTGGGGATTTTAAGACCGGAGTCTACACATGTGCAGCCTCAAAATGTCCCGCTACGAAGTACGCCGGCCTCAGTAGAATTCCAAGTATGCTGGACATTGGAACAGTCCTTCGGCGGCACTCGATGACGTAGTATCCTTTCAATAGTGGCTCTGGAGCAGCTTTACTCGACATTGAAAAACGGCCTAACACTCAATCTTCTATTGGCTAGCGCTCCAACACATTGTACATGATAGGCTAAGGGGCGGGACATCTCTAAGCGGTTGACCAATCACAACAGAGCCGGCCAGCTAACCAATCAGAGCAGACATGGGCTCTGGTTTCAGACAGAGGGTGAAAAGAGGTGCTGCAGCACAGGCAGTATGAGAAAAATAAAGAGCTTTTTGAACATTAAAGCATGGAGACACTACATACTGATATACACCTGAACATCAGCAGGAGAGGACTCTTTAAAGTAGAGACACTGAATCCTACTTAAAGGACAGAAACAACTTTGTTTCTATAGGTAAATACACATCTGAGTTGACAAATATGACATGTGGGGTACCTCAAGGCTCCATCTTGGGGCCTCTTCTCTTTAACATCTACATGCTACCACTGGGTCAGATAATGAAGAACAACAAAATAAGTTACCATAGCTATGCGGATGACACACACATTTACGTAACAATTTCACCAGGAGACGATGCTCCAATTTAAACACTAGTAAGTGTAAGTAAGTGCATTGAACAAATCAATGACTGGATGTGTCAGAACTTTTTCCAATTAAACAAAGATAAAACTGAGGTAATGGTTTTTGGAGCCAAGGCAGAGCGTATAAAAGTTAGCGCTGAGCTTCAGTCTGCAATGTTCAAAACAACAGATAAAGCCAGACATCTAGGTGTAGTCATGGACTCTGACCTGAGTTTCAACAGTCACATTAAAACAGTTACTAAATCAGCCTACTATCACCTAAAGAACATATCTAGGATTAAAAGACTAATGTCACAGCAGGATTTGGAAAAACTTGTCCATGCCTTTATCTTCAGTAGACTGGACTACTGCAATGGTGTCTTCACAGGTCTCACTAAAAAATCTATTAGAAAGCTGCAGCTGATTCAGAACGCCGCTGCTCGAGTCCTCACTAACACTAAGAAAGTGGATCACATCACTCCTGCTCTGAAGTCTTTACACTGGCTTCCTGTGTGTCAAAGAATAGATTTCAAAATACTGCTGCTGGTTTATAAAGCACTGAATGGTTAGGCCCAAAATACATTTCTGACCTCCTGCTAAATGATGAAGCATCCAGATCTCTCAGGTCTTCAGGGACTGGTCAGCTTTCTGTCCCCAGAGTCAGAACTAAACATGGAGAAGCAGCGTTCAGTTATTATGCTCCAAATATCTGGAACAGACTCCCTGAAACCTGCAGGTCCGCTGCAACTCGGACTACTTTTAAATCCAGACTGAAGACTTTTCTTTTTCCCGCTGCTTTTAATTGAACTATTCACATCTTAAACTGCACTGTAACTTTTATCCATGTATTTTTTCTTTTAATGTTTATTTTATTATCTTTTCGTTTTAATGACTGATTTTAAATGCCATTTTCTTAATGTCTTTGAATTGCCTTGTGTTGAAAGGTGCTATATAAATAAACTTGCCTTACCTTGACATACACCTGAACATCAGCAGGAGAGGACTCTTTAAAGTAGAGACACTACATACTGATATACACCTGAACACCAGCAGGAGAGGACTCTTTAAAGTAGAGACACTACATACTGATATACACCTGAACATCAGCAGGAGAGGACTCTTTAAAGTAGAGACACTACATACTGATATACACCTGAACACCAGCAGGAGAGGACTCTTTAAAGTAGAGACACTACATACTGATATACACCTGAACATCTGCAGGAGAGGACTCTTTAAAGTAGAGACACTACATACTGATATACACCTGAACATCAGCAGGAGAGGACTCTTTAAAGTAGAGACACTAAATACTGATATACACCTGAACATCAGCAGGAGAGGACTCTTTAAAGTAGAGACACTACATACTGATATACACCTGAACATCAGCAGGAGAGGACTCTTTAAAGTAGAGACACTACATACTGATATGCACCTGAACATCAGCAGGAGAGGACTCTTTAAAGTAGAGACACTACATACTGATATACACCTGAACATTCTTGGCTGTTGATTAGCATTCAACCATTTCCACTAGCTATACCCTAATGTTGCCGTGGGAGACCTTTTCACCTAGAAACACTGCAGTGATGTAACAGCAGTAACGAGTGCTGCAGGAATTGTGAGCGCTGATAAAGTGACTCACGGCTGCCTGCCAGAAACTCAGTTATCTTCGTATCACCTCAAGAGGCAGCGTGCCAACACGAGGTGGAGGCTCATATCTTTGCTAATTAAGCCCTGTTGCATTTATGCAGAAGCTCCAGCAAGGAACGGGCTATTTTATTTTGGGCCCATTGTTGGACTACACAGTCAATTATACTGCTGAAGTGCTACATTTGTTTTAGAGGAGTTACCCATACTCCGTTGCAACAGCCTGTTAAGACATCTACTGTGTTATCAAGGCCAACATGTCAAACATGGTTCTTCTTTGTGCAGAATTATTAGGGGTTTTTGTCCTCAAACTTGGATATAAATCTAAAAGTATTTAAAACGACTTACATCCAAAAATGTACCCGAACCAGTGCCCCCGTGATCCGAAGATCAGCGCACTAACCACTGAGCCACAACCTCCCTAATAAATCCAATAATGATCCAATAATAAAATGGAATATCACAAAACTTGGACATGTTTCTGTTTAATGAGTACTTTGACAGTGCTAACTACTAACTGTATACTTTAAGTTAGATATTTAAGTGCAATTTTAGAATTTAGAAGTGTAATACATTGTTTTTACATAGAGGGTTCGTATTTAGTAAGTAATTAAAATACTGTATGTTCTCGTTGTACTTACTGTCATAGCTGTTTGGGGGTCATTCCAGAATTGGAGGACAATTTAGACGCCAACATTTTTTGAAAAATGAACCTTTTATTTTATTTTTTATTTTTATGTATTTAGGAAAAACAGATAATAAACCATCAAAAAAAGTGATTTGCCCAGCTAGGCATCAAATGTATATTTTCCAATGAAGAATTACCCCTGTTACTCTAATTAATTAACAGGGTTGAAAATCAATGCTAATTTGAGCTTTAACCTCAGGAAGTATTGCTAGATGTAGCATGTAATGCTACTTTCAAGGCAAGGACACACTTGGATATCTAATGCAAGAAAGATAACTTTGAAATGAATATGCTTTATTCTGATAATATCAGGAACAGGGTTGGGTCAGAGTGCCACACTCTTTTAAGACTGAAAAGATTGTAAAAATATGAAAAATAAAAGAGAGGACTTAGTTTTGGTCTACCCATGGCACTAGCACATGGCTTGCTGATGTCACTTCCTGTGTGTCATCTGATTTATAGTTTGTTCACTTCCTGTGCCAATCTAAAAAGGTTTGGGTAACAGGGTTGAACGCATGTTGAGGGACACCTTCTGTGCAAAATTACTGTTATCTAAAATATGTTTATGATTTATCAAATTGATTTTACCATTACAAGAGACATATATCAATAGAATAATACCAAAAAAAGTAAATAAAATCCCTATTTTAAATGTTATATTTGACATGCGAGTTGGTCACCAAGAAGCGGGGACGAGAGAAAAATGCCATTTTAGGGGATGTTCGAGAGCTATTTGATCATTTAGATAATATTTTGAAACCACTTTTTCTACAACTTTATATACATTTTGTCTCAAGACAAGTATGTTTAACACAACAAGTGCATGTTTTAGCATTTTGGGCATGGATTATTAGATTTTTTATATGGGGGACATGAAATGTCCTCCAATTCTGGAATGACCCTTGGGTGTTTTAACAACAGCATGGTGCTGTTTGTGCACCATTTAATCACAGTAATTAGATTGATCTGGTGTATGTATTCCAACTTCCCCAATGCAAATCACTCAAATTAGAGACTGCAGATGGAACCTGCACCTGCCAGCTGTAAAGAAAGTTAACCACTTTTCACAAAATAGTGAACGTTTCATGCATGCATCGGTTTGTGCGATGTATGGCTTTTTCTCTGACAGTATCTCCGTAATGGGAAACAATTGAAGGTTTAATCTGATGTGTTTTTATGCAAATGCGAGCAATGCGACCAACGACCAATCACATGAATCTCCCGCCCCCGACATACAAAGCAAAAAACCCCGGGGATTTTATGCGAGCAATATATATATATATATAAACTCCCCAAACAGGCGAAACCCTACCAGTTTCCCCCACTGTCTCTGCCACCTCCCTCCATGCCTGGTTCCTCCGGTTTGGATCCCGTTAATAGTTCTGGTCGTAAAGAACCGGGTGATTTGCTGCCGTAACTTCTCGTTTGGAATATGAGGAAATGAACTGCGGTCTGGTTCTCCCTGCTTACACGCGGTTTGATTGGCTAGCGCTCCTGTCAGATTTGCATAAACGTGTCTGATTGGCTGACGCTTCCAGCTCAGCTTCAAAAGTTGAACATTGCTCAACTTTTGAATCCTGGAAATCCTGGAAATCTTCGCTTCGCTCCCCCACAATGCAGTTCGGCGAAAAGCGAGGCAAAGTGACGTCACCCCCATTCAAAGTCAATGGGCAGAGAAGCGGTGGAAGATTCTTCTGAAGCTGCTGTGTGGACGTACCGTAAGTCTTAACAGGGTTCATTACACTCTTCACTTCAGTTTTCTATTTAGAAAAAAAACAAATATTGAATATTTCAAAATGATATTTAATGTAGTCTTTGTCAGATAATGTTTGGTTAAGATTTATTTTTTTTGGATTTATGCTACCAACGTATTTATGTATTTGTTTATTCCTCACATGGCAGTTCTTTTAAAACAAGTACACTTATACTGGCTGTTTTTTTATAGCGCATGGTGGAAAGGAGCAGGGAGTTTTTTTACCTGCCCCTTCTTAAAAAAATAACAACAGAAAAAATGAAACAACCATTAAAACGTAAAATAAAAGCAATATTATTGCCGTCACTTACAAATAGTGAAACATAAAACCCGAACACAATCAAAAGTCAACTTCATACCGTCTAATCACTTTCTTTAAGGCCCTGTCACACTGTCCCGAAATTGACACCCGATGGACACACGATAAAGGAAATGTTCAAATTCTGTGATCGTAGCAACATCGGGCCATTCGTGAGGCATCTAAGCCATCGTATGACCGCCGGTGGAGTTTCTCAGGCTCCGGCAGCAACTTCATGAGCGGCAACTTCGTAAGGCACTCGTGAGGGCATCTTGTCAAATCGTGTCTTCTTCGTGTTATCACGATTCACCCTCACTCTGATCGGGGCGAATGCCCGATGGCACCGATGATAACAAGATGCCCTCACGATGGCCTTACAAAGGGCAAAATGGACACACGAATTCAACACGAAAATGAACCTTCGCAAGGTCCTTCGGCAATTTTTTGGCATGCCAAAGATTTTGCCACCGCTCACGAAGTTGCTGCCGGAGCCTGAGAAACTCCACCGGCGGTCATACGATGGCTTAGATGCCCTCACGAATGGCCCGATGTTGCTACGATCACAGCCGAATTTGAACATTTCCTTTATCGTGTGTCCATCGGGTTGTTTTATTGCACAACAAAATCATGTAAACATATTATGTAAATAACCCAATTTGTGTTACTGTGAAACTAAAAAGGATATAATATATTATTTTGAAGGAGAGTTGACAGGAAGTTGTTGTTGCTATGGAAACAACATGACGGAGAAAACGTAATATTTTCTACATATAAAGACGGAGAAAGTAAAGAACAAAGTCTGAAAATATCAGTACAGTATCATAGTACTGTAACATAATTGTTTTTGGTACTTTCATTGCAGTTGTATTTCTTAAATGTAATGTAAATGTTGCCTTCGTGTGGGGTTCGGGGCCATCTTCGTGCGAAATTCACAATTCCATATACGTGTGTCCATCGGCTGTCAATTTCGGGACAGTGTGACAGGGGCTTAACACATTTTCTTAAACATAAAAATGTTCCAGCCCTTTAAATCATTCGGCAAAGAGTTCCACTTCTTTACGCCGTGAGACACACATCTGCTTTACGTGCAAACTGATGCTTAACATTTAACTTCCTCCTATGATGCTCATCCTCTGAAATTAAAACACATTTTATGTATTAAGGACTCCTGTGATCTAGGGCTGCACGATTTTGGGGAAAAATATAATTGCGATTTTCCTGACAAATATTGCGATTGGAATTGCGATATTTGTTTTTAAGCGACCCAACGGAAGTTTATTGTAAAATGCAGCCATAACTCCGGCTAGGAAGGTCGTATCAACGTGCTCCCGTCTCTAGCAGCCCGAGCTACGAGTGAAAGAACTAAACTTACATGAAACTTCCGTTGCTTTAAAGTCGAGCTTCAGTTTAAGACTCACCCTGTAATAGAAACATGTGATGGAGCACCTGACCCAGAGGGTTTCACCGACCCATCTAGGAAAGCTCCATTGGAAGCCATTTGGAAAGGGCAGGCACTTTCAACAATACTTGGCAGGTGATTGGATCAATCTGTCTATCACCTTCTATCATGGGCCACTTCTGATTGGTTAACAATGGCTGGTGCATGTGGAGCACAGCACTTCTGATTGGTTAACAATGGCTGGTGCATGTGGAGCACAGCACTTCTGATTGGTTAACAATGGCTGGTGCATGTGGAGCACAGCACTTCTGATCGGTGTGGATGACTGACACACAAGACTGACACTTTGCGATTTGATAATCACATCATTTCAAATCGGGATTTCGATTTAAAATCGATTAATCGTTCAGCCCTACTGTGATCTACATACTGAATGTATCGCGTGCCCTCATTGGTCATGTGCCCGTTCGTGTGTGTTGGAGGAGGGGCTCTGTGAGGAAGTCTGAGGGAAGTGGCAGATTTCTTCCGGCTGTGTATTTTCAAATGATTGCGCACTCGAGCTGGTTTCTCCATTCTTACCTACCCTACCTTTAAAGGGCCCATGTCATGCTTATCCCCTTGTTGTTATGAAGGTTGTTCTGCATGTAAACGGTCTGCAGAGTCACAAACCCTCAAAGTGCACCCTGTAGCGAGTAAACCTCTAACACAGAGAAGACCTCTCTGTGCTGCCCCAGAACGCCTCGTTGGAGATTTCTCTTTTTCTTCCTGGGTACACTGACGTGCCCATACCCCAATGAACCCCTGGTCTAAATGGACCAATCCGCGGAGCCGTTACGTGTCCAAATGGACCAATCCACGGACTTCCTCACACACACACACTCAATCTTTTCTCAGCTTCGAATTGTGTCTTATTCCGCCATCCTATTTCAAGCCTGTCCTGCAAAATGACCCAAACAATTCAACTGTATTCTCAATTTAATTTTGAGTTACGCTTAGATGGGTTTGCAAAACACATTGTTTGGCTTAAGTAAGTAAGCAAGTGCAAATAAATTGTAGGATGTTTTCTATTTTATTCTGGGGCCTGCTGAACTTATAACTCTTATTAGCTGTTACTTGTTATTGTACTTTACTTGCTTGTAAAGCGCTTTGAGCACCAGGAAAAGCACCGTATAAATAACATGTATTATTATTATTGTAATAACTGGTGATAAAAATGGAAACAAAAATCCCCGTCTCAAACCATCTTATCAGAGTCTCTACAGCAGCTTTCACACACTGTACTACAGACTTAGCGGCACCAATTTAAAGAAGTTCAGATATGATTAAAATGTTAATAATGCAGCATTAGTGTGGCATGTTTCCCTTTAAGGGCTTCAGAGGAATCCAATCAAGTCATTTACATGCCAGATATGCAGATATGCAGCGCTGCGCATATTGATGCCGGAGTCTTTACTCCTTACTCCTCGCTCTGAGCTAATAGCGCTGGGATTGTGGGCCGTCTCAAGCACCCACACACACATGTGGCATGGCATGCTTTCAATGCTCCAGATTTCCATTGACTTAACAGCTCTTGGCTTGTTTCTCATTACATCGATATTACGCAGAGGCTCTTTCCTCAAATCCATCCTCGATCTTCTTAGGTTTTCTCTTCCTTGCTTATTCATTCATTCTCTTATTTTGAAAGCTGGCATTGTCAAACTGCCAGACATTTATTCAGTTAATCTTTTAAGTAAAATGTAATTTAGACTCTGCCCATTTAGTTCCTGGATAAATACCAGATCTTAAGCCTGTATGAACAGAAGGGTGATGTCCTTTTCAGATGCGGACCAAATGTTGTGCAACTTGCCAGTACATGGAACTAAGAATTGGCATATGTAAACAGCCATTAGTGGGATGCCATTAGTCCCTTTTTAATATCTGTGTGACAGACCTGACGAATTTACCATTTCTTATTAGCAATATGAGCTGTGTCTGTAATGGCCAGCAGTCATTGGCTCATGAATCATCTATCTATATTCGGTCTTTTACCTAACCCTGGAGTTATAATACTGCTGTAATTATTGGCAGCGCCTTTAATGCCAAACTTTTAAATAGTCAGTGGCAATATAATCATGTTTTTGTACAATTAGCATAATATGTATGGCAAGGAAGCCGTCATGATAGAGAAAAGGGACCTACTTTTTGAAAGTGTAAGGATACAGGGGACAAAGTACACGGGTTAGATGTAGATGTTTCAACATGATAAAGGAAATTGTGTGTGTGTGTGTGTGTGTGTGTGTGTGTGTGTGTGTGTGTGTGTGTGTGTGTGTGTGTGTGTGTGTGTGTGTGTGTGTGTGTGTGTGTGTGTGTGTGTGTGTGTGTGTGTGTGTGTGTGTGTGTGTGTGTGTGTGTGTGTGTGTGTGTGTGTGTGTGTGTGTGTGTGTGTGTGTGTGTGTGTGTGTGTGTGTGTGTGTGTGTTACTTATTCCTTTTCAAATGTTCAAATGTCTCCTGTGAAGGATGTCATGAAGCCTGAACGCAATCGAATGTAAAACAAAAAAGTTATTATTGATGAAAGTAGTAAATCGGTCAGATTTGACCCGAAGACAACAGGAGGGTTAAGATGCCTTGCCTTAAGAGACCTTGAGCAGTAAACGTATTAGATGTGTGACACCACTTAAAGTATTTTTCTGTTAATATACCAGTAGTGATAACAAATACTTCCATTCACTCAGGCACATGTGCCCATAATGAAGACAAATCAAGGAAAAACTAAAACACAGTCCTACAAAAATGCATTAGATGTCTTCTATTGCTTTCTGAAGGCTCAAATAAAAAATGCCCTAATGCCAAAGGAACTGGCAACTGAATATGTGTCGCCGTTTGATGTCTATGTCTGGACCGCTGCGTAAAAAGGAGGGTTTCTGCCCCGTTACTTCTCTTCTTACTTCTATAAGAATAAAACACGGAGGATGGAGATCTCTTTTTGTCCCCCTCTTCTCCCCGCTGCAGCCCAGCAGCTGATCTCAAAGCACGCTCCCCTCTCCTGCAGGGGGAGCGTGATTATGTGGCTTTACCAACTTGGGAGCCTTGGATTGGATGAATTACTGCATCATTCAAACGGATATGTATGACATGCATTCAACTTAACCATAGGACATTATTTTAATCATTACAGGAACTACAATGTGTGATGAAATATTAAAATAGCAAGGTGTACTAGTTTCTTTGGAGCTAACCGCTATATGTCATGTCCTTGTCCTGGATAGTGTTAGTTATCTAGTTTCTTTAGTGTCAGGTGCATACTTGCCAACCATTGAGACCTCAGAAATCGGGAGCATTTCAAAACCACCGCAGGGGGGGGGGGGGTGCTAGTGGATCGCCGGAGTTAACATGCTTATTGTCGTAGTAAGTTGTTACGCCCAGGTCTAGGGGAACTTAGGCGCAGCAAGAACACGGACACGGAGAATGCCGTTTGGTAAATTTAATTACCAACAAATTATTACCAAACAGGAGTAACAAAACCATAACACAAACAAACCTTTAAACACAAACATCTTACCTAACGGAAGAGAAAATAAACATACAGGCTTCTTTCCTACTCTACTGTTAAAACAGGAGAAAACGAATATTCAAAAGAAAAGGGTTTTGCACTCCTAAGAAAAAAGTAAAGCGTGTCTACAAAGACAGGTTCGGTAGCTTTTCATACGACAGGCTCACGACACGAGAGAAGAACCGGTATAAATAAGTATTGGCACAACAGGACAGATCTCGTACGCACATTGGGAGTAGGAGAAGTCAAGTCAGAGCGAGCGGCCGAGGAACTGCACGGCTGCAGCTTAATATCCTCCCGTCTCCCCAGGTGGACCAATCAGCATGCAGAAGGTAATCAGCTAACGGGCACCACCTGCTTGCTCACACACACACACACACACACACACACACACACACACACACAAATGACCGACCCAGGGTCGTAACAAAGTGCACTGCCTTGCGGCCTGTAGCAGCATCCTTGAGGGAGCATATGTGTGGGCAGGGAAGGAGTGAGCAGAGAGGGTAGAGTTGTCGATTATTGTTCTGTTTACCGTGACTATCTTCCTCACCCTCTCAGACTGTCAGTTGCGAGCGCTACTAAAGAGACGCGCTACCATGGAAACCAAACAATGGTGTAGCTGTATTAAAGTCCGAGTGGAAACAGTCGTGAATAAATCAGATTTTTGTCAGAAATCGGGAGAAATATTGTTTGTTTATTTAAAGGACACATTAATCCACTTTGCTGTCAGCAGGCTAATTTTCAACTGTTGTTCTTGGCAAGATGTGAAATGACCACAACAAGACTAGAGAAATAAGAACACAATTAGAGTACAGCAGACAACAGCAGTACAACAATACATAGGAACAGCAGTACAACAATAGAGAAACATGCAAACAGATCAAATATCATCATACCTTGATACAGTTAAAAGTGTTCTCATTTTTGATTGCTTCAAAGCCAGTTCTTATGATTGCGGTTAAATGTATGATAGGAGGTGTTATTCCTTATCTGTAACGGTTCACAGAAGTCACGGTTCGGTTCGTACCTCGGTTTTAGGCGGTTCGTACGGTTCGGTACAACAAGAAAAACAAAACAAAGTCCCAAATGCGTAATTCCAGGTGTGTTGTTATTCATGTTTGAACAGTAGCGCAAGTTTCAGTTTAAAAATAAGGAACTCTGACATTTTGAATAATTAACTGTATTAAACAGTTAAAAACAAACCACACACACTCAGATGGCCATATTATCTATAATGGCTGATGTCAAACAAAAAGGTTTCATCAAGCTGTAAAACTAAAAAGAATGTCTTGAAAATATTACATCATAAATAATAAGAAAGTGTTTCAAGAGCGCAAAGTCGTTGAAAAACATTATGCCAAAAGCTCCCATTATTCATTTTGGTCTCTCGGCTCTCATGTCTGTTGGCTTCTTAAAAACAGCGGGGATCAGCTGTTGTCTTTTGCCGGGCTCCGGTGATTGGCAAATCTGGGTGATGCCTTCTGATGTGATTGAGCATGTTTGGCGTGTGTTTCCATTAGCATACCGCACCGCTATCGAACAACGCCGACACACCGTCCTCGTCCGATCCACCACTCGCACACTCCATCGTTATTTAGTCCACAGGGAACCCGAAATGTTCCCACACAGCTGATTTAAAAGAAGCAGGTGGGTTCTAGCTCCTGTGTGTTATCTGAACTCGCCATACTAACTTTTCTTCTTCTTGTATTTAGTTCGTTTTGTTGTTGTGTTTCTTCTTGTTCTTCATTTGTTGTTTAAGGGCGGCTGGCAAACAGCTTTTAGGCGCAATACCGCCCCCTGGATTATATATAGTGTAGTGGATACTGCACTGAAGGACAGACTTTTTTCCCCACTCGTAAAAAAGGCGTATTCGTCGTTGTGACTGCATGTGCCGAACCGTGACGTCCGAACCGTGACGGGACGAATACGGATACCGTTACACCCCTACTTATCTGTATTGGTGTTGTGTTCAAAGTGTTGATGCCCTCAGTCAGATGCCCTGGTCAGGTGTGACGATCGTCCTTGGTCATTTTCTGGACGTTCACTGACCCGCGTTTCATGACCTCTGCCTGGTGTTCACTGAGGCTTGATGTCGTCGTCCATTCGTTCTCGTTTCCAGAGTTCTAGCCATTTCATTGATGTTGTGTTAACCACTGGTGTAAAAGGAGCAACTCGGGGTCAGTTGTGGTCCAATACAACTTGTCGGTGAACATTGTGTTGAGAACATTTTAACACTGGTGTCTGTGCCAAAGGGCAAGAATGGACCTTCATGCTCAACTAACTACAACGTCTGTTGGGTCAAAAGGCGGTTTTACAGGCTGTGAAAAAAGGAAGTGAGAAAAGCACTTCGACTCTGATCTGATAATGGACCAAACTCCAAGGTGGTGCTACTTGGGTTTTCTAGACCAAACACATGTTTACATACTGATGTTTTTTTCACATTTTCTAATGGGTTTATAGCAACCATTCATGTGACCTTGTGTCTCAGGAGACGCTGTGAGGTGTTTGTTTTACTGCCAGATTAAACAACTTCCTCTCACGGAAACATTTCTTGAATATGTGCAGAGAAAGCTCTTATCATGTCCACATTGCCGGTTGTTAGTAATTGAGTTGGCGTTATAACTGAAGTCAAAGTTAAGTTAAGTCTCGGAGGTCATTAATGTGTACAACAACACTCTATCCTTAGACATATTAATACAGATATCATTTATTGGAAACAACTCAAGGTGGTTGAGGTAGTTCGGGCACCTAGTAAGGATGCCACCTGGGGTGTTCCAGGCACGTCCAGCTGGGAGGAGACCAAGGGGTAGACCAAGGACCAGGTGGAGGGATTATATCTCTTCGCTGGCCTGGGAGCGCCTTGGGACCCCCCAGTCAGAGCTGCTTGATGAGGGGAAAGGAAAGTGTGGGGCTCTCTGCTGGAACTGCTACCCCCTGTGAGTACGCTGGCTTTCTAAGCTCCACAGATGTGAGAGACATCTCCTGTGTCTGCAGATGTGTCTACGCCCATCCCCAATATGTGGATTTGACTCTCTGTAAACTAGTTAAAAGGTCTACCAAGATGCGCGGCTGATCAGATGTGACATGGCAAACCACCCGCAGTCAGAATCTTTGACCGTGTGACTTGTGATGTGAATTTCTCCGGCCGATGCTTGCATATTAAATCTCAGTGTTTGACATCAGAACTCCCGCTCGTCCCGTGTCTCCTTCATGAGTCGGTGACTCCCACTGCATTGCTACACAGAAGTTTCCTCCACACCCAGTTGTGAAGGACCAGGGTACAGAAAAACCAGGAGTGCAGGTTGAGGTGCAAAAATACGGATTTTATTGACCCAATATATGTACAGTTTTAAGATGGGTAATAAAATCAATTAGGTTTAAACAAAAAGCTGTAGATATCAACAGACACAATCTAGCATGTAAACGCATAAGCAGAACGTCACAAAAATGGGTGACATCCTGTGTGCTCTTCTATCCAAGAGCAACTCACATACCCCCCCCTCACATACCCCCCCTCATCGCCACACTGCAGGAATGTATAGCACTACTGGTCAGTCCATTATTGCATGCGGCGGAAAGAGGCTCTAAAAAGGGGTGGCTTAAATGGAGTGTCCTCTTCAAACACCCCTCAGGGTTTGAGAGGAATGGTGTAGTCCAATTAGCTGACACGTCTATAAAGGCAGGTGTTTTCCATCAGCTCAGCCTTTTGCCAGCAGCAAGGTGAGCTGGAAGACACTGACAACAGGATTACACACAACACAAATCACAATAGATATTTTAATCAATGTAAACAAAATCATAACCTTTACGATGTGTGTTCGTCTGTGAGGCTCGTAGCCCTCACACCAGTGTATGTGAAAGTTCTGCTTCTAAACTTGTCAGCACTTTGTTGATTTGTACCCACGGTTTTCATCTCCCTGATTGCTATCCAATCCAACATGATGCATCGAAATGCCCGATACAAAAGAGGGTATATTTACCGAGCACTCAATGAGGCAGCAGCTAAAACAGAAATACCACCATCTTAGACTCCGCTGAATAAAACAAGACAATATGGAACATACCGTCATCTCCCACTGTCACTTTGCAACTCGGGCTATGTTGGGATTCACACCGCGGAGGTGCTAATGATGATGGCGATCGCAGCCTGTAACCAGAGGCGAGAGGAGCTATTCTTAGAAGCAGCACTTTTTATTTAGAAGGAGAGGAACATGTCGGCGTTGGCAGCGTCGAGCCGCCTGTTCTCTTTTCTCACTTCATTAATTTGTTCATTTATTCAGTGGACTTCTCCTAATCTCATTCCTGTCTCACTCATTCATCAAACCGGGTGAGTCTCCTCCCTCCACTTCTCCTCGTGCCTCTGTATCTCTGCCCCGTTGAACACCAGATATCTGTCATCAGCGGTGATGAAACAAATCACTCATACATCCGAATCTAGGTCTATGAATCTGTGTATCGAGTCTGAGCCTGATTTGGCTCCTTTATTGGATCACTCACATGCCTGCAGGAACAACAGATTGCGTACAATTTTTTAGGAGAAGCTTATTTTGCAGACACTTTTCAGTAAGTAGGAAGCACAATCATCAACGGTTCAGTTTTTCGAAGGTTCTTATTTAGGGCACGGTCGCCTTCAGGAACAGGAACAGCTTCCAGTATTTCTTTCGCGTCCTATCTTCTGTATGCGTCAGATAAGCTTGGATTGTTGACCCTGAAGTCCTCAGCTTAACCCCGTGACTCTGAAGGGAAACGTTTGGCAGATATTGCAATGCCAAAAAAGATGTACCCATACTAAGTGAAGACAATATGTGAATAGTGTTTTCGAAAATATAGTTTCTCAGTTATTGTTATTCCAGGGTTAGTGGGATAATGTTGTCTATCATTGTGTTTTTCTTGAGTAAGAGAACATTGTTCGACACGTTTGCCTGCATCTCTTTATTAATTGAGACTTTGAATGGTTGTTCGGAGGGACAGCGATCGAGTTAAGTCCACTTGTTCGCAAATAAATACTTCTTTTTTTTTAAATAATGTAGATTCAGATCAACATTGATGTTAAAATAAGTTGTGTTCGAGGCCACCTAACAAATGGAGGTTTAATATTCCCTCTCTTTTTATATCTGTTTTTATTTTTGACCAAAAAAATACTGCATCCGGGAATAATGGTAGCGAGAGAATAAACTCGAACAATGAGTTTTAATAACTGTAGAAAATGCATACACTTTAAACCAACTCCAGACGATACCCTAATAAATATGGCTTCACATCAATGCCCACTCATTTAATTTTCTTAAACTGACATTTACTTCTCAGAGCTTCTTTATCGGCCCCAAAAATTAGGTTAGGTTGACATGTTGCAATTGTAGGATGAGGTTAGGGTTGTTCAGTTGTACAAAGATTGAAGAAGATTCAACTTATTGCCATTACGCAGTACAGGTACTATGTAACGAAACGGTTTGTCTGCATTCGACCCATCCTAGTGTTCGGAGCAGTGGGCTGCCATTATGTACGGCACCCGGGGAGCAGTGTGGGGAACGGTGCCTTGCTCAGGGACACCTCGGTAGCACTTGGTCTTTCCGAGACTTGAACTGGTGACCTTCCAGTTGCCAAGTCCCTATGGACTTCGCCATCCACCGCCCATGGATGTTGGAGAGTGAATATGTTCACATTGTTGATTGAGCCACTGAGCAAAAACTCAATGTGTAAACTGGAAACAAAAGAAGTCTCTAGAGCATCTCCTGACATTAAAGGAGATTTGACCTTTCCCAAGTTTTTGAAGTTTAAGTTTTGGAGAGAAAAAAACCTCTTTTCTCCCCCATGGTCTTAAGGTACACAACAACAGCGATGCAATGTTACGGGTCGCCGTCCTGAGGAGAACATAATCACTACTTGCTGCAGTTGTCACACGCTGGTAAAGCTGCAAGAGGCTAGTACATGAAGAGCTACAGGGAAAGTTTAGTAGCACTGCACAGTGGTTCGTGTATTAGAATCTTATTTTCTGCCATTGTTTCTTGCACACAGGGGTCTTGGTCTACATTACTTCCATCCCTGACTGTATTTGAATCAACCAAAAATAATTAACTGTAAAAAAGCCAAAGTAGAAAGCTGCTCTTGTGCTCTTTATAAAACATATGCACTTCCAAGCATTTTTCTAAGTCTTCTAAGGACAGTACCAGCACATGGATAGATGGATGCATGGATGATAGGATGGATGGATGGATGGATGGATGGATGGATGGATGGATGGATGGATGGATGGATGGATGGATGGATGGATGGATGGATGGATGCATAGATGGATGCATAGATGGATGGATGGATGCATGGATGCATGGATGCATGGATGGATGGATGCATGGATAGGATGGATGCATGATGATGGATGGATGCATGGATGCATGGATGGATGGATGGATGGATGCATGGATGGATGATGGATGGATGCATGGATGGATGGATGATGGATGGATGGATGGATGGATGGATGGATGGATGCATAGATGGATGGATGGATGGATGGATGGATGCATAGATGGATGGATGGATGGATGGATGGATGGATGGATGCATAGATGGATAGATGGATGGATATGATAGATAGATGGATGATAGATAGATAGATAGATTGATAGATATAGATGGATAGATAGATGGATAGATGGATGGATAGGTACTTTGTTAGCGTTGCAGCAGCATAAAAAAACACAAGGCAATGTACACACAGTAAGAGAAATTAAGACACAGAAATAAACAGTCCAATATATTTCAGAAATAGCATTAAAAAATACAAATAGATATTAGGGATGTAACGATACCAAAAACTCACGGTACGATAATATCGCGATAACAAGTCCACGGTACGGTATTTATCGCGATATTGAATAATGTTGTTTTTTACTCGGAAAATGTTTCTTTATTACATAATAAATCTGATTTGTGCACTTTAGTCGGATAGCAGTATTTTAAAGTGTCAAAAACAAAGTGACAGTAACAGACTGGAACAAGAAAACCAGTGTTTTTGTACCTATAGTACTACCAAACAAAGTAGGCATTTTCTTTGTGCCACTGCATCTCACAAATAAACAAGGACATTTAATAATCAGACCCTGCAATAAAATAAATCAAGTTTCTTTAGTTTTTCAAGTAACTCAACTCAAACTCACGAGTCACTCACTCGGCATCATCAGACAGGTTTTTAAGAATATGAGAATGTCCACATTTCCAGGTATTTATAAACTGGGATGTTTGGGCATTTACAATATCCCCTGCTCTGGAAAAAACTCTCTCGCTTGGTACTGATGTTGCCGGGACAGCAGTGGTCGCGTTAACCGAATATTTTATTTATCAATGACGGAAAAATCTGAAAGCAGTCTGTCATTTTGACAGATTAGAACAAACTCGGAACAGCGCCAACGTTTCCCTGCAGCCGAGACTCTGGTGTTATGCCTGTGTTATGCATGCCCTCCAAAAGGAAATTATATCGTTTCCAAACCGTACTTTGCCGTACAGATCAACACATGTCTGGGAGGTTTTGCTTTACGCTGTGTGCGCTCCCGCGAGGTGCATGCACGCACGTCATAACACCGCCCCCCCCCCCCCGGCGACAGTTCACGAGCGTGCTCCCTTGTGAACTGTTCAGACCCAACGGGTAATAAGGGATTATGACGGACATTTTACGATCCTGTCTGTCAAAATGACGGACAGCGAAAAAGTCTAACGCCACCTCAGTGGGACGGAGAGATATGCTTTGGCCATGGGTGACGGCAGTGGGTCAAACTGTGCATTGTCTCTTCACCACTTCAACAACAATACAGTGTTTGCCAAGAAGGTGAGGCTTATTGACAGAGGATATAAATATACTGTTGTTGGTACTTGTCAATGTCTCTAGGTGTGTACATGTAGCCCTGTAAATACCATGTCCTTTTGTGTTCTTTGTTATGTTTTTTGTACTTGCTGCCATGTTGGACAGGTCTCTCTTGAAAAAGAGATCAATGGGACCACCTGGTTAAATAAAGTTTAAAACAAAAAAAAGTGTTTAAAAAAAATATATATATTTTTTTAAATCGCGGTAGATTTTGTCAGCCTCACGACGGTATTGGGACGTTTATTTACCGCGATATTCGGTATATCGTTACATCCCTAATATATATACATGTGGAAATACACATTTCCAGTAACAAATATAATGCAGGATATTATTGCGCAATAATGGATTATTCAATATGAATGTCCAGTGTCCTGTGTCCAGTGCTGGTACCTTGAGTGCGTGCGTGCGTGCGTGCGTGCGTGCGTGCGTGCGTGCGTGCGTGCGTGCGTGCGTGCGTGCGTGATCTGATCCAGATGGTTACTAATTCCTTTTCTTTATGGCGGTCATTTTTGAGCGGGAACACCATGGGTGTTTCAAAGTTGACTAAATCATCCAAAATGCAATGAAAGTGTTGATCAGCAATTGTTCGAATGTCTCCTGTGAAGGATATCATGAAGCCTGAACGCAATCGAATGTAAAACAAAAAAGTTATGATTGATGAAAGTAGTAAATCGGTCAGATTTGACCCGAAGACAACAGGAGGGTTAAGATGCCTTGCCTTAAGAGACCTTGAGCAGTAACGTATTAGATGTGTGACACCACTTAAAGTATTTTTCTCTTGATATACCAGTAGTGATAACAAATACTTTCATTCACTCAGGCACATGTGCCTACAATGAAGACAAATGAAGGAAAAACTAAAACACAGTCCTACAAAAATGCATTAAATGTCTTCTATTGCTTTCTGAAGGCTCAAATAAAAAATGCCCTAATGCCAAAGTAACTGGCAACTGAATATGTGTCGCCGTTTGATGTCTATGTCTGGACCGCTGCGTAAAAAGGAGGGTTTCTGCCCCGTTACTTCTCTTCTTACTTCTATAAGAAAAAAACACGGAGGACGGAGATCTCTTTTTGTCCCCCTCTTCTGACAGCCCAGCAGCTGATCTCAAAGCACGCTCCCCTCTCCTGTAGGGGGGCGTGGTCAGCTGCAGGGGGCGTGGTCAGCTGCAGGGGGCGTGGTCAGCTGCAGCTCACAGAATCAGCCCCCTGCAAAAACAGCGCTGGAAAGAGCAAATAGCGCGAAAGGGGGCGTGGCTAAAATGCAGGATCTATTTGGTATTTTGAAAAAAAAACAATATTTATATACTTTATATAGGTATGGCCCTACAATATATTGTTCAAATATAGCATGATATGTCCCCTTTAAGTACATTTCTAAGCCCATACTACTTTACTTTTACTTGAGTATAAGAAGTTTCGTCAGTACTTCTACTTTTACCAGAGTGTTTTTAAACATGAGTATCTTTACTTCTACTTGAGGAAAGGATGTGTTTACTTCTGCCCTCTCTGATGCCTGGGTGTATTGCCACATGGTCACGAGCAACCATGCAGACCTTAATATGCATTTAAAAATATAACGAAAGTCCCAATCACCCATGCAGGAGTGTGCTGTAGTACTGCTTACTCGCACTTTATGTGAGAGACATGCAGAAAGGCAGAGCAGCTGAACTGAATTGGCAAGAACGAGACTAGCTTGGATTTTTTATATTTACTACCAACTGTATTCTAGTTTGTTCCTCTGACATCATGCAATGGGTTATTTACCTTTGTTCTTGTAATAGTTTTTTAGATGTGAAGCACCTCTGAAGCACTGATTGTGACTCACAACTCTTTTGACATTTCGAAGGCTGCAGATTCTAAGAAGTAAAAGCTTTTATAGTCGTCGAGTAGCTTTTCCTTTTCAGCGAGGTTGAACCGGTATCACAAATATCGACTACGAGCTACTAAAAATACTAAACTAATTTGTTATGCTGTCTATGGAAGAGCAACTGCTGCCACAGTGAATGTAAAATGTTAGACAAGCGAAGTGTTTAACCTGCCTGTCAAGAGTCAGCTGGGGGTGGTTCAGGTTCAAATCACACAGGCTACTTGTATTTTATTATTTTATCGCACACAAAAACATTGTATTAAACCTTTGGGTTGGATTTTGATTGTATACCTGCACTCAAATGCACATATCTGCTTGGTATTCATCAAACGATTGCCAAAAACAAAGTCTTTACAATCGTGATCGGTCAATACTGCTAGGTCTACAAACAGAAACAAGATTGCTTTTGATACTGAAATGTTGTCCCGTTACCGTACACAGATTGCACATTCATGTCCATCTGTACAAACACGTACTCTGATAGATCGTGGAAATAAGCACATTTCATGCCAGAGTTGTTGTGAACCGTGTCATCCTCATAACGATCCAGATACTAGACTCTTTCTCTTCTGGTAATAGACCGACCAATGTTATTGCGTTAAACTTGCCTTGTACTTTTGTCTCATTTGCAGCGATTGATCTTCAGTGTCTGCCTTTCAGTGCAGACAAAGATATCTATAAGTGCCTGACAAAAGAAATCACAACGGGAACCTCCTTGCCTCCTCGCCCAGCAGCACACTTTAGCCTCATCCCAATACCCCTCCTCGACTCCTCTCTTCCCCTCCTCCGGGACTTGACCCGGAAATCGATCAAGACACGCCATTTTGAAGGACGTCCCAATAGCTGAAATGCACACGGAGGAGTCGAGGAGGGGTGAGGGAGGAGGGGTGCGGGAGGAGGGGTGCGAAGGATACACGCTAGCAGACTACGCGGAAGTGCTTTCACTACTTGCGTATAAAAGCCCCGCCCCCACCTTCACAGCTGGTCCATTTCAACAGAGGAAAACGGAGAACTGGAAGAACGGAACACAAAAGCAGGACCAACCATCATACATTGAATTCCTTGACTAACAAGAGAAAGATTAATTCATTTAAATAAATATGTAACCAGAAATGGGCCGGTTCTAAAGGTTCTTCAGTTCAGCCCGATGAGAGGGGACACAGCTGTGCACATGCCATCATTAACAGACGTCGATTAAGAGTGACGTTTGAGTGAACGAGGACATCCCAATTAATACCTGAGGACTCCTCCGTCCTCGCGTCACCTCCTCGTGTCCCTCGCTCGCATCTTACGGAGGCGGAGCTAAGACGCAAGGAAGGGACGCGAGTGAGGGAAAGGAGGAGTCGAGGAGGGGTATTGGGATGAGGCTTATAGTTTCTCTGCTCTCTTGTGGAGCCCACGTCCTCATCGGTGTGGAGGACACACGCTGACTGAGTAATGGAAAAGTACCTAGGAAGTTACGCAATGCAAGAAAGTTCGAGTAGTTTATATGCCTCCTGTATATCAGTATTCACATCCTACGGCATGTGTTGTCCCAGTAGAGGTCAAAGACTGCAAAGAACTACGACTATTACGTTTTTTTTCCCTTTTGACTATCGGCCAGTAAACCTCTGTCTGGAACACTTTTAAGAGCTGCGGGTCTTTGTCTTCATCCATACTCTCAAAATAAATCAGCCTCCGTTTATTATTACAGAAATCCATAAATCATTCAGTGGATTTTGGTAAGTTGCTACTCTCGTTTGCCATTTTTAGAAGGCAGAGCTATTTCCGGGCCATCACTTACACAGCTTGTATTACAATTAAATAATTCAGGGGAAGGAGGGATGAGCGATAAGGAAAATGGACGTAACTTTTTATGCAGAACATCCATCCATGAGGACAATTATCAACTCATCTGAATTGTTCCTATTTCCTATGTTTGGTATTTTGATGTTTTCACACAGAATCACTGCAAAAGCCACACTTTAATGAAGTCTGAGTAAGAACACTTTCAGCCTCAGGCAAGCCAGCATCTGCACACGGCACTCCATATTATTTAGAGAATGTATTGTCTGCATCAAGTTAAGGAAAGAAAATGTTTATCTTGGTTCATTTTAAACAGGTGGTGATACAGCCACTCAAATACCCCACGTTAGGGTTCGGGTTCAAAAGAAGGCCAACCTTGTCAATGTCCGTAGAGTTGAGTAAGTGCCTCCTGTATATTTGCATCTGACATTCACTTATTAACAAGATACATTATTGACATTTAGATCTATACGTGTCCCTCTGTCTGAGAGTCTGGACATATTTAAACCTCCTCAACCTGTGTCCGCTGCATTAGCAATGAACCGTTTTCATGTATTCAGTAGCCATTTTATCAATGTCAGGAATCCTCCGAAATATCCGTCCTTTGATGATTTGAATGAAATAATATGATATATTCTCAGTCCGTCTGTCACTTTGATAGAAGACGGATTGAAAAGACAGTATTGCAATAATAATTCAGTTTCGTCCTTTTAAGAGCAGTTGGTCACAACCACCGGTTACACCAACCTTGCATCCTTGTGTGTCCAATGTTGTAAAGAAATGTGATAGCACCCAAATTATATTTTTTTGTCAAGATGATAAGGAAGATGTTTTTAATTAAAGATGTGACTCTGCATGTCACAAGATTGTCATACTACTCATTTATTGGCAACTCCATTTGCTGATGAATATAATGTGATATGATTGAAAGCCCTAGTTACTAAATGGACCTTGGGGTTTCTCAGTTGCCTTTTCCAACGTCAAGAATTAATTGCAAGTGTAATATAACACCATCAATAGAGACTACGCAGGGGGGTGAAACTCAAATACACAGTGGGCCAACATTTAAAAAATGGGTGCTAGTCGAGGGCCGGACTGGTTCAATGTTTAGTGAGAAACTTATTGAAATGAACTTATTGCACATATTAAACCTGGAACTAACAAAGCTTCAATGATTGCCTCTAAAAACAACATTAAATAATCAGGTGCATTCATTTCTCATGGCTCTATCTGCAGCTTTTCCAGTCATTTCTTATGATTACATTTTTCCACAGCTTTAAAAAAAACAATTCCCCTCAAAGAGAAAACCAAACATGCCCTGTTGTCGTGAGAGAGAAAGTGCAGAAGGAAGCATCCATTGAACTCAGTGTGCTGCTCTGAGATGCTAGCTCAGACACTTGGCATCTCATCTCGGGTGCAAGGTCATCAATGTTTGGGGTCCGGCTCTGAGCGGAGGAGACCCTCAGGATGGAGGGAAGGTGTGCGTGCAATATACCGGCGGGCCAGATGTAATAGGAATTAGAAATTATCCTGCGGGCCGAAATTAAATCCACCAAGGGCCTGATTTGGCCCCCGGGCCTCGAGTTTGACACCTGCGAAACTACACTGTCAAAAATGGCCACGGGGCTCAAAACTCTGTCAGTTTAAAAAAAGTTAGCATTATAATCTTAACAAATGTCCCATGTGTTGAAAAGCTCTTGCATTAGATTGTTTGGTCCTTCCACACATGGCAAACAAATAGCCATATGTTAGTGGTATTCGATCAAGTAAGATTTATTTAGCTTTGTTTTGGTGGGGTTTTGTAAAGTCAACGACATAGGGTTTGGCAGCACTACTCTATAATACATGTTGAGTTTAACCTTCAGATTTATTCATTTTTTACATCATCATTCTTTTATCACTTAGGCGAGGGTAGCACCTTGAATTCTTACCACATCAGGCTCCAGTTTGGCAGCTCGTATAGCTCAAAACTGAGCCTTTTAAAAGGGAATGTCAATGCCTAAAATTGGATTACATTACCATTAATATGGCATTTCTCCCAAGATGTAATTGTTTCCTGCAAGCACTCTGGGAAGAGGTTGAATTAATGATTACTTCATTTTGGAGTAGCAAACACCCAACTCTTTGAATTTAAAATCCTTACATCTTGGTTTTTTTTCTTGGTTCGCTAACTATCTGTTCAGTTACAGCCAGTGTTGTTTTATAAACGGAAAATGTTTGTAATGTCTGTTTTTAGACGTCTGGCATGCCACATTTGTCCCTGTGAATAGCAAGTTCTCGTAGTCCAGGAGAAAATAGCATCAAACGGGGATAATTTCAAAAGGGATTTGAAGAGTTGTACCTTATTACCCCAGTTTTTTACTATTCACTGAAAGCTGAATAGAAATGTCCCCTGTTCATTATATGCTTAACATTCTAGTGTTGAAAGGGGTAAATTGAAAGTAGCGACATCTTACACTTCCCTTTTTTATTCCCTGAGATTTAAGACATTTTCGAAAGGACCCATTTCTTTCTTCAAGGAGAAAACTTCAAAAAAGTTATAGAAATATGTTGTATCTCTGATCTTAATGTGTCCTATACTGCATAATATGTCTGTGGGTAATCTCAAACGGTTATTAACTCAGAGACATGTATTACACCCCTGGCTGTGTCTTGATGACCTGCTTGATGGCCTGTAAAGCCATTTTACTTCACTTATCCAACAAAGAGATAATTGTTAGCCCACAGCATTCATTAATCTTTTTCTCCATAACATTCTCAAACTATAATAACCAGTTAAAGTAAATATCTTACAATATAATCGCATGCTTGTCTGTTGAATTTATTTTAGAACCGATCGCCCTAAAACGATAAAAACAACACCACCGTAGTTTTTCATTCTTGGTCCCATCACAATCTGGGGAAGAGGAAGTAATAAGTTTAAATGTTTCAGCAGCCACTAAACGGACATGATTTCATGAAAGTGCAGTGACACCACAACAAGCCTTTGGCCCCACATGTCTTGGGTAAAAAGATAATTGTTGGTGCCTACTACCTT
>JAMFTG010000813.1:137180-152299 GCA_023974075.1 Chaenocephalus aceratus
TTTGGGGGAAAACAACGCTGTCAGTTGAACGGCGGTGGGTCAACACAAATTCTGAAGTTTTTTGCCAATCCGATCAGAAATTTAAGAAACCCGAAGATTTTTGGATCTTCAAAGAGCTCGATTCCAATGGCCAGACAGGCACACCACTGCATTAAGCCATTAGAAATCGACGATCGGGCTCGGTATATGGTTAAATATAGCAGTAGGCTATCGATTTTCATAGATGAGAGTAACATCTACGTCACTTACGGCCCCGCCCACTTTTGAGGGAAACCACGCTGTCATTTGAACGGCGATCGAGCCTGAAGCCACAGAGCTCCTTTGTTCTTAGAGGAAGTCCAGAAACACTGAACTCTGGATTATTTGTAGTGTTTGAGGTGCAATAAACGACACAGCAGCTTGTTTGGCATGTTAAAACGATTATGTTCCGCCTCGCTCACGAGAGTAACAGCTGGAGAAATTACAGCCACGCCAACTGATTTTAATGTAACCATATATCGAGACGATTGTCGATTACCAATGATCGAATTTATTGTTTGCCTGACTGGCCATCGTGATCGACGCCGTTCAGATGACAGCGTTTGTTTTCCCCCAAAAGTGGGCGTTGCCGTAATTGTTGCCCCGGAAGTGACGTGGGTGTGACTCTCACCTATACTGGGAAAAGTACCTCCGGTGTGAAAGCAGTATGTCATGTGGTCGCAGCAAAGTCGGAGGTAATCAAATGTAAATAATGCCGTTCCTTCCTCGACACAATGAAACTTTTCTTTAGAGAGATACATTTGTTCATGCTTTAACATTGATGACAATTGCAGGTTTTTGCTCATCTCAAAGGCAAGTTTTTTGGCCCCATTCGAATTGTGCAGCGACTAAAACAATGGACCTGAGCGTTCTTGTGGAAACTACAAAATGACACTGTTACGGATTAAATCTGCACTGCGAGCTAATCTGTATCCACTTCTTCTAATGTTTTTTTAGAGGGTGAATGTAATGCAATTGCAGGTTTTTGCTCGTCACAAAGGCAAGCCAACAACAGTTTTTCGGATTGAGCTTCTGCTCCTCCCTTTAGAGCAGGGGTTCTCAAAGTGTTGATGAGTGAGGCCAATTGAGGTACCCATATTGGATTGAGGGCCGCCCAAGAAAAAACGGAACACAAAATAATTCCAAAAACAAATCCTTTCTTTATTGTACTAACCAATTACCGCAACTCGCGAGATGCCTAGTTGCCATGCAACCAGTAGGTCTAGCAAACTTTCCACAAGCTGTCATTCATAATTTAGGAATGACAACCCAGGAGCGCAGTTTTACCATTCTTTAAATTCCATTCTAATTCTTACCAGATACGACCATGGAGGATTAAAATATAACATAACTATCGCGGGCCGCCAGAAACATTTCCGAGGGCCGCCATTGGCCCGCGGCCGCACTTTGAGAACCCTTGCTTTAGAGGAACAATGTCCTCAATTGATCTTCTTTGTTTTACACATGATGCTGATCAGAATTGTTCGAATGCCGTCTCGCATCTGAAATGAAGTGCATTCATCTCCAGCGTGGCGAGAAAGGTGTAATTAAAATGTGTTAAACCACAACAGATCAGTAATTAGAAGACCTGCAGTGAAGCTGTACTTACAACATCACAACAGGTTGTCTGCTTTACCTTTGGGATTCACTCGGGAGGATGAACACGCTTCATCATTACCGTATTACAGACCTTGGATGTCCAGCCTTATCAAACCAACTCAAGTTCTTTCTTCATCTTACGGTACGTCCACACAGCAGCTTTTCAAAATCTTGAAAATCTTGGAGCTGGGCGTGTCTGACAGCTTGGGATTTTACTCGAGCAACGCGACCAACAACCAATCACATGAATCTCCCGCCCCCGACATACAAAGCAAAAAACCGCGGGGATTTTATGCGAGCAGTATATTTATATATATATATATATATATATATATAAACTCCCCAAACGGGCGAAACCCTACCAGTTCCACCCACTGCCTCTGCAACCTCCCTCCATGCCTGGCTCCTCCGGTTTGTATCCCGGTAATAGTTCTGGTCGTAAAGAACCGGGGGTGATTTGCTACCGTAACTTCTCGTTTGGAATATGAGGAAATTAACTGCGGTCTGCTTCTCCCTGCTTACACGCCGTTGATTGGCTAGCGCTTCTACTGTCAGATTTGCATAAACGTGTTTGATTGGCTGACGCTTCCAGCTCAGCTTCAAAGGTTGAACATTGCTCAACTTTTGAATCCTGGACATCCTGGAAATCTTCGCTTCGCTCCCCCCACAATGCAGTTCGGCGAAAAGCGAGGCAAAGTGACGTCATCCCCATTCAAAGTCAACGGGCAGAGAAGCGGTGGAAGATTCTTCTGAAGCTGCTGTGTGGACGTACCGTGACACAAACAGCACTGACCCTTCGAGTAGTTGTCTTTCTGGGTAACGAGTGGTTCTTTAAGAATATGTTCAAAATGAAATCTATTCCGATCCGTCTGTGGACTAAGGAGGGAGGTCGAGCAACTTGTTAATGAGTGTTTGGGCTTTGACCAAATCAATCCTCGTTGAATTGCTGACACACCTGCCGGTTACTTTCTGAGATATTGATTGCCATCGTTACGTGGAGGAAATAATAACGTGCAGGTAGCTCTGCTGTCGAACGTGTAACGCCGACGGCGCATTTCCTTAGTGTTCCTGCTTCACACTGGGTGTTGCAGAAATGTATTTCATTCATAAGGTTGATTTGGGTTTTCCTGAAGATTGAATTATTTGGGATGAGAGCTACTTTATAACTGACTGTGAGGAGAAGTAGGACACATATTTAAAGGTCACCTATTATGCTTCTTCATGTCTCTTCTACATCAACATGTGTCCCCTCTTCTTCATGTCTCTCTACATCAACATGTGTCCCCTCTTCTTCATGTCTCTTCTACATCAACATGTGTCCCCTCTTCCTCATGTCTCTTCTACATCAACATGTGTCCCCTCTTCTTCATGTCTCTTCTACATCAACATGTGTCCCCTCTTCTTCATGTCTCTTCTACATCAACATGTGTCCCCTCTTCTTCATGTCTCTTCTACATCAACATGTGTCCCCTCTTCTTCATGTCTCTTCTACATCAACATGTGTCCCCTCTTCTTCATGTCTCGTCTACATCAACATGTGTCCCCTCTTCTTCAGGTCTCTTCTACATCAACATGTGTCCCCCTCTTCTCCATGTCTCTTCTACATCAACATGTGTCCCCTCTTCTTCATGTCTCTTCTACATCAACATGTGTCCCCTCTTCTCCATGTCTCTTCTACATCAACATGTGTCCCCTCTTCTTCATGTCTCTTCTACATCAAAAGTGTCCCCTCTTCTTTATGTCTCTTCTACATCAACATGTGTCCCCTCTTCTCCATGTCTCTGCTACATCACATGTGTCCCCTCTTCTCTATGTCTCTTCTACATCAACAGTGTGTCCCCCCTCTTCTCCATGTCTCTGCTACATCAACATGTGTCCCCTCTTCCTCATGTCTCTTTATCTACATCAACAGGTGTCCCCTCTTCTCCATGTCTCTTCTACAATCAACATGTGTCCCCTCTTCTCCATGTCTCTTCTACATCACCATGTGTCCCCTCTTGTGGAAAGAGGACTCTGAAAGCTTCAGGAACAAAGATTTTCTCTCTTTTTGATCCATTTCTATAAAAACCTGTCTGAAATTGAGGCTGATCAGATTTTGGCCACTTTATGATGTCATAACGATGTTTTGTCTTGTGTAACCATTAGCCAATCAGCAACCAAGGTAACCCCCCCCCCCCCCCCCTTATCACCTGAATCTCCTCTAGAGCTCCATTGAGTTCTTTGTAACCAAATGGTCTCTCAGAGGGCGTGGGGAGGGGCTCCTTATTCTCATCTAAAGTAACAGACGGAGAATCAGCACTTTGGAAACAGGGCTGAAACAGAGGGGATTATGGGTAATGCTGCAATGATCTGTTTGGTGTTTCAGCCAATCAGAGACAGGCTCTGTATAAATCAGAGACCTGTGATATATTGATGAAAAACAGAATAGGGGACCTTCAACAGCGTTTCTTAGAGTATACATGGAATACAACGCCGCAGGTAGAAAGGGAGTCTTGGCTCGAGTCGGTTTCTAGTCATAGGACAAACCTAGCTTTTAACATTTACAAACATTAGCACACGTCGATGCTAATGATGAAAGCAGGTTAACATACTTTGTGTGCGAGAAATGTCAATGTATTGTGGATATGTGTGATGTCACAAAAACTGCAATCCAGAAAAAACAAAGATAAGATTATTGAAGAAAGATGTCCCCTTTGACATGTTTTGATTAGCATGTGTTAGCACTGCCCATTTCAACTGTACAATATGGTGTTAGTATTTGGGCTAAAATATCCAGTCATTCATGCTCTATTGTGCACCGGTTTATTCTAGCCAATCAGATAGGAGTATTTCCCCTTACCATGTTGCCATGTACATTTTTAGCATCTATCTCTCTCTGCTGTCCTTCAAACACAACAATTACTGTGTTACATAAACGTTCCCTTTCCCTCTTTTCCAGTATACATAGATAGTCATAGATTGTATACGTCCCCGAGAGTTAATTTGTCTTGTACATAATTGTACTTTGCCCCACGGTGCATCTGTGTGTCATATTATCTCCTCAAGACACAACCGTTGCAGCGGCAGATTGAATGTGGGTGTGCAGGCAGGGCTTTGTTTTGCACATAAGACGTTCCCTTAAAGCCCCCCTTCGGTTCTTGCCAGGGAATCCTCCTCTCGTCACCTCTGCGTGTTCGTCACCAGGAGCGACTTCGTGCCGCTCTAAGCCTCCCACGTGATGGCGAGCATTGAAGAGGCGGCAGAAAGAGAAACAGCGGTGCTCAGACAAATCATACTTCTAGCAGCGATGTGTAACTGTGTGGCCTTTGATCTCCAGCGTGTTGAGCTTTCTTGTGTGGCACTGAAGGTAAAAGATTCCTCCACTTGCGTTATTGAATACCTTTTATTGTTACCACTTATGTTTCTCTGTAAACATTCACTTAGAGGTACGATTTAACCCATTCTTGTTGTATTAATTACAACTTAAAGGTAAGGTAGGTACGAATGGAGAAAACCAGCTCGAGTGCGCTAGCATTTGAAAGTAGCCCCTCCTCCAACACACACGAACGCGCACCCGGGGCCGGCTCAGATGATTGGTCGTGCTTTTTTACAGCGCCACGGCTTCCACCGATGAATTTCGTTTATGTATTTATTGTAAAAGCATTTAATGTATTCATTGCTATCGGAATGTTAAAGGTCACATGTCGTGCTTTTCCGGTTATCGCCCGTCCCCTTGTGAGTTATGAAGGTTTGTATGCATGTAACCGGTCTGCAGAGTCAAAACCCTCAAAGTGCACCCTGTAGGGAGTAAAACTCTAACACAGAGAATACCTCCCCAAAACGCCTCGTTGGAGACACGTCACTGTCCATTTGATTCTTCCGGGGACATCATGATGTCATGTCGTCCCCGGAACGAAATGGACCAATCCGTGGAGCCGTTACGTTGGAGCCCCCGCTGATTGGTCCAAATTGACCAATCCACGGACTTCCTCACACACTCTCTCCTCCCTGGCTGCAGGCTGGATAACAGATAGTTGGGATCGCGGCGAAATTCTCTCTGCAGACCCATTCTCTCTGCGTCTATCAACCTTTCTCTTACTCAATATCAAGAGCCACCACTTATTGTTTTTTACTTCGGCTGTGACTTTGTGTGTGCTCAGGGTGAGTTTGGCTGTGTTTCGCTGTGTATCGCTAAACAAGGAAACCACACCTCCACGGAGCTCAGCGCGATTCACAACGTCCCGACTGGTCCCCGACCAATCGGAGCACACTGGGCTCACAGGGAGGGGGGGGGGGGGGGCAAGAGCTGCAAGGAGCCGTTTAGTGGAGAGAGTGAATACACATACTTTACAGAGACGCTGAGAAACCAATGTGAGTTTGGAAAATTGCACAATATAAATCTATTCTAGTCAACAATGGAACTATGATCAGTGGAAATGGCCGTGACGTGGGACCTTTAAGAGCATTCCATGGAATATAAACAACAAGTGTTTCTGAAATAAATTGCATCCCCCCACCTGGGGGATAATTCTCCTAGATATCCACCTTTTGCCCTTTGATGCTTATGACCAACCCCTGACGTCTGTTATTCTCCCTTAAGGAAGGGGCTGCTTCAGCCATATGTTCCTGTTACCAGTTTGTGACCGGGCAGCTCTCGGTCACAAAACGGTTTATTGTTATTTTATATTATATATATATTTACACACGGCATCTATCCGTCCTGGAGAGGGATCCCTCCTCTGCTGCTCTCCCTGAGGTTTCTCCCCATGTTCCCTTTAAACTGTGGGTTTTTCTCCGGACGTTTTTCCTGTACGATGTGAGGCTCTAAGGACAGAGTGGTCTAAGGACAGAGGCTCTAAGGGACAGAGGGTCTAAGGACAGAGGGTCTAAGACAGAGGGTCTGAGGACAGAGGCTCTAAGGACAGAGGGGTCTAAGGACAGAGGCTCTAAGGACAGAGGGTCTAAGGACAGAGGGTCTAAGGACAGAGGGTCTAAGGACAGAGGGTCTGAGGACAGAGGGTCTGAGGACAGAGGGTCTAAGGACAGAGGGTCTAAGGACAGAGGCTTAAGGACAGAGGGTCTAAGGACAGAGGCTTTAAGGACAGAGGGTCTAAGGACAGAGGGTGTCGTATTGTCATACTGATATTCTGTACACACTGTGAAGACCACTGAGACAAATGTAAGATTTGTGATATTGGGCTATATAAATAAACATTGATTGATTGATTATGGGTACACTAGATTCTAGAGCACTTCCTTCTCGGGGTTTGTGGACTCCAAGGTGTGAAATCTTCGAGGCCATAGGCGTCAGGCGCAAGTGGTTCAGTGTTCCCAGCTGTTTAGTCCATCTCCCCAAATATGTTGATTCCTCTCTCTGAACTAGTTAAAAGGTCTATCGAGAGAGAGGCTCTTCAGAATTGACGTGGCAACTCGACCGTGAAGTCAGAACCTCTGACTCTTTCACTTGTCTTGTTAATTCTCCGGCCGAAGCTATTTGGGGTTTCCTCTCCTGTGGTGTGTTTATAGGTCCTTTGTGCATGTAAATGGTCTGCAAAGGCTAAAACCCCTTTCTCTCCTCACACTCTGCTTGAAACGCCTCCATTGGACTACTTTCTTTACTTCTGGAACATAATGACATCACCATGTAACACTCACGCTCCTATTGGCTAGTGCTCCAACACAGTGTACATGGCACTCGATGACGTAGTATCCTTGAAATAGTGGCTCTGGAGCAGCTTTAACTCGACATTGAGAAACGGCCTAACACTCAATCTTCTATTGGCTAGTGCTCCAACACATTGTACGTGATAGGCTAAGGGGCGGGACATCTCTAAGCGGTTGACCAATCACAACAGTCCAGCTAACCAGTCAGAGCAGATGGGCTCTGGTTTCAGACAGAGGGTGAAAAGAGGTGCTGCAGCACAGGCAGTATGAGCTTTTTGAAACATTAAAGCATGGAGACATGTCCCAGCAGAGACACCACATACAAATATGTCTTTTTTTAAGTTCATCCTGTGTAGACATTACTGCATATTAGCCTCGAAAGACATGGCTGTAAACTGCAATCTTACTTGTTTGCAGAGACGTAGAACTGTTTGGTTTTCATTTGAATTCCTTTTTTAATGCCGTGCCGTAGATCCATCTCCTGGAAGCGAGTCAGGCGTGTGCCTCATTAAACAAAACTCAATGTGGATGCAAAACAACAGCAGCACTCTATTTCCTCGTGTGTCTACAATCGGCTTCAAGGTTAGCACTTGGACGGGAGTTCCACCGCCACGCCTGAAGGTATCTACATATATTAGAGATTCGAGTGTAGAAGGTGGAGTGGATTCATCTGCATAATTAGGGTTGGAACATATTAAGAGGAGAGCCGAGTAATGAGGCGGGGGAAATGGGAGTACGTGTGCAGCGCGGCGTATGACAGCAGCCATGTTTAGACCGCACTACAGTAAATCTCTCAGGGGACCCTCGCTAATGACTTGTGACTAATGATTGTTCTGGAGATGAGTCAAAACAGTCGCCAACGACGCCTCCAAACCCCCCGTTCTCCTCGAACACCTGTTGTCGTTGCACGTGGAATCGAGGCTATTGTACGTTGGCCTCGTTTGGTTTTCCATTCTTGGAGATTATGTCACGGGAGGAAAAAGCTTTCGAGTATCGAGTGCCATACCATCCCCGTGAGCAAATATTTGAAGGTGATTCAACCTTTGTGCTCCATTGAAACGATTCTCAGGCCATCTCATATGCAGCGCTTCGATTCGTCGTTGAGCGTCCCTTTGTTTGCACTCTTGACCACGTGGTATTGTTCTTATGTTACCAAATGCGCGTTAGTGTCTGATTCCATATGATGTTTATTTAGGTGGAGCCATGTTTTCCAATTATTCCACACATTAACTTCACTTTTTTGTTTTTGTATTATTTTACTTATTTTAACGATATATATATTTGTTGTTCCTTTCTTTTCTTATAATATATATATATTATTTATAAAACCAAATGAGCCTCCATACACCCCAGGAATATCTGCGGTGTAAACCCTACACTGATTGAATAAGACGGCACCCAATTAATTATAATCATACATTCAAGAAATGTCTATTCAAGAACAAAAAAAGTCATTCAAATGTAATCACTGGGAGCCGCAGTACTGTATGTCAAAGGGTGTGATGTTCAGAAGCACTTTGCAAAGTGAGAGTGCTTGAAAGTCTCCCGGAGAGACGTTTCTCTGTAGATTTGAAGACGATTCAAGACTGACATAAAGAAGCTTATCCTAGGCTGGGTCATCAGTAGCCTCATAGCACTGAGATGAATATGAGTAGCAGGAGAAAAATAACTTTTTCAACATTAAAGCATCGAGACATGTCCCAGTAGAGACACAGTAGGAGATATACACCTGAACATCAGCAGGAGAGGACTCTTTAAAGTAGAGACACTACATACTGATATACACCTGAACATCAGCAGGAGAGGACTCTTTAAAGTAGAGACACTACATACTGATATGCACCTGAACATCAGCAGGAGAGGACTCTTTAAAGTAGAGACACTACATACTGATATACACCTGGACATCAGCAGGAGAGGACTCTTTAAAGTAGAGACACTACATACTGATAAACACTGAACATCAGCAGGAAAGGACTCTTTAAAGTAGAGACACTACATACTGATATACACCTGAACATCAGCAGGAGAGGACTCTTTAAAGTAGAGACACTACATACTGATATACACCTGAACATCAGCAGGAGAGGACTCTTTAAAGTAGAGACACTACGTACTGATATACACCTGAACATCAGCAGGAGAGGACTCTTTAAAGTAGAGACACTACATACTGATATACACCTGAACATCAGCAGGAGAGGACTCTTTAAAGTAGAGACACTACATACTGATATACACCTGAACATCAGCAGGAGAGGACTCTTTAAAGTAGAGACACTACATACTGATATACACCTGAACATCAGCACGAGAGGACTCTTTAAAGTAGAGACACTACATACTGATATACACCTGAACATCAGCAGGAGAGGACTCTTTAAAGTAGAGACACTACATACTGATATACACCTGAACATCAGCAGGAGAGGACTCTTTAAAGTAGAGACACTACATACTGATATACATCTGAACATCAGCAGGAGAGGACTCTTTAAAGTAGAGACACTACATACTGATATACACCTGGACATCAGCAGGAGAGGACTCTTTAAAGTAGAGACACTACATACTGATATACACCTGAACATCAGCAGGAGAGGACTCTTTAAAGTAGAGACACTACACACTGATATACACCTGAACATCAGCAAGAGAGAACTCTTTAAAGTAGAGACACTACATACTGATATACACCTGAACATCAGCAGGAGAGGACTCTTTAAAGTAGAGACACTACATACTGATATACACCTGAACATCAGCAGGAGAGGACTCTTTAAAGTAGAGACTCTACATACTGATATACACCTGAACATCAGCAGGAGAGGACTCTTTAAAGTAGAGACACTACATACTGATATACACCTGAACATCAGCAGGAGAGGACTCTTTAAAGTAGAGACACTACATACTGATATACACCTGAACATCAGCAGGAGAGGATTCTTTAAAGTAGAGACTCTACATACTGATATACACCTGAACATCTGCAGGAGAGGACTCTTTAAAGTAGAGACACTACATACTGATATACACCTGAACATCAGCAGTAGAGGACTCTTTAAAGTAGAGACTCTACATACACCTACACCTGAACATCAGCAATTATCCAAGTCATTGCTTGATCTTCAGACACGTTTTCCCACCTTTCCTCAAAGATATGAATTTGGTTTCTAAACAAAACGTTCTAAAAACAATTGTGTCCGTAGGCTGATATCATGACCTGATTCTTTAAAAACTGCCCTCAGATAAATCAGCTTGTTCCTTTCATACAGTAGATCAGATCAGGCAGAGGTTTTCTTTGTACAGGATTATCATTTATTTTAATAAAAACTCCAAACAGACGCGTCTGACAGCTCTGCGATGTGTTCCCTGAGCGTGAAATATCTGTTCTGGTTGTCCTCACATCAGCACACTGGACTATCAGATCAGATGTATTGCCGCGGGTGTTTTTCTGCTTCAACACCCCGGCTATCGACGTCTGCCGGCGGGGAGATAGCCCTCAATTATTTTCCATCCATATGCGATTAACAGAGATTTGCCTTTGATTGCTCAGTCCAACGCGGATCAGACACGGACCAGTAGCTTCAGAACCGCTCCGTAAACTCGTACAATCCTCCATGGGAATTTGGGAGTACCAAATAACACAAAGTCTCTTACTAATAGTTGGAACTTTTCCTCAACATGTATCATATCCTTGTTTAGGATTCAGCAGAAGTTGGTATTGTTTTGAAAGGTCTTTAGTCATCTATTTATCATGTGAGCTTTTTTAACAAGCTGTTTTTTGTGCTACTATTCTCTCTCTCTCAGTCATGTGACCGTTCCTCCTCAAGCACCTAGCTGTGATCCCGATTAGCCGTTAATCCTGAATCTGCCTGATTGAGGGCCAAGAGCCCGTAAATTACATTGAGAGAGATACAGTTGAATGTTTTGATTGGTTACAGGTGAATGTGTGGGAAGGGAAGCAGATGAGAAAGGATCGACATAACCCATAGCTAACATGCTGCTGCTGATGTAGGCATGTGTACTTTGGAGTTAGGTGAGGGAATTCAAAATGCAGCAGCACTTCTCAAACAATAAATCCACAACATTAAAGCGGCACAAGGGCAGATTCTCGTGCACAAAGTACTGGCTTCAGTTTCAAAGGTGTAGCTGCGGTATATGGGAGCTTGCTTAATTGTATTTAAGCGAAAGTAGGACAGTCAATGGACAGCCTTTCTTTTTAGTCTGCTTTTTCTGGCTGAAAAATATCAAGAGATATTTGATGTATTGCCATAACTTTTTGCACAGACGTTCAAGGTTCCCAGAGGATGAATTTTAAGGTTTGGGCATTTCTAGTGCCACCATGTTCAAGACCAAAAATCTTCAACACAACTAAATATATTCAAATTCTTCTGTAAATTGTTTTCAATCCTTCATTCAAATGTTGGACTTACAGTACACCTCCTTCCAGATGCATACAAAGTCTTAGATAACTAATATTTGTAACAATTTATTTTTCTTTCGACTTTGCATTATTTTGCGGCTTCCCTTCATGCATACGTCCATTTTTCTAAATGCGATGTATTCGTAAATGACCTATCGTTGTGTTTAAGATATGGTCTCTACAAACAACGGTGACACATTTTAAACGGGGAGGAAAGCCATTAGAGAAGCACAGCTCAGCACAATGGCTAAACAGACTGTGAGAAAGACTTGTTTCCTCCGGCTCAAGTGCATTTTCAAACATTCGTATTATTGCAAGGAAGATACATTGAGATTTGGAATTATCATGCTTCTTCTTTTTGTAAGTTCAAGTGGCTGTTTTCATGTCCATCAACATAAAGTTCTGGTGCTGACGGCGGGCTCTGCATTTCAAGTACTTCAAAAGCCCTGGAGTTGTCCATTTCATACATAAATGCATTCAGAGTTCAGAGGAAATGATCTACAAAGCACCGTAAGTCCTCCCGTACCACAACAGTACACCGTCCTCTTGAGTGAACACAATGATAGTCCTGAACGTCCTTTCGTTATCGATCTCTCTCGGATGTCATCTAAAGGAAGCATTGAGTTTTGAATCTAAATCATTTGCTTTTTTGATGGAATATACATTGATTTTATCTTGAAGGAAACAAGAAACATCAAAGTATTAAAGGACTGTGGTTTCCTTTACATGCAACCAATGCTATTGTTACATCGCAAGCAAATAACCTACCGTACTTTTCGGACTATAAGCCGCGACTTTTCCCCCATTTTTTTAGTACAGCTAACGGCCACTAGGGAACCTCCTAAATCTATGGATTTACAGGTAAAGTTAACCACCTTTAAACTCTATGGGCTCTATGACCGGTCCGCGCCCGCCACCTTGAAGCGGGAAAGCTGGAGGCCGGAAAAGAGTGAGACAGGTAGCGCGCCAAAGTAAAAGTGGAACCGAGAGACAGAACGAGAGCAAGACAGACGGACAATGTAGCTGCTGCGGTTTATATGCAGGTGCGCGTTATAGTCCGAAAAGTACGGTAATCTATTTTAGTTTTTTTTTTACATTTAGTTACATATTTATATATCTCTACATCAATCTATTATGTGTCTATGGTTGTTTGTTACTGAGATCCAAACCGTTACTTATAACTAAGACTTAAAGGTCCCGTGACACGGCCATTTCTACTGATCATAATTCCATTGTTGAGGTCGACTAGAATAAATGTATATTGTGCACTTTTCCAAACTCACATTGGTTTCTCAGCATCTCTGTGTAGTCTGTGTATTCACTCTCTGTCCTACACGGCGTGTTGGAGCTCCTGTCCCCCCCTCCCCGTGAGCCCAGTGGCCGTCTGCGAGACACAGCGAACCCAGCCCGAAAACACACACACACACCCGCCAGTCTGGCTGGAGTTTGTGTGTGTGCCCAGGCTGAGTTCCGTGGTGTCCCGCTCCTCGCAGCAGCGAGCCTCGCAACGTCCCGCCATGTGTGTGTGAGGAAGCCGTTACGTTACATCACTATACCCGAAATACGTCACTATACCCAAGAAGTAAACAATGGAAAAGCATAGACAGGTATTTCTGTGTTTAGAGTTTTACTCGCTACACGGTGTGTACTTTGAGGGGTTTTTGACTCTGCAGACCGTTCACATGCAGAACACGCTTCATAACAACAAGGGGACGGGTGATAACCGGAAAAGCACGACATGGGACCTTTAAATAGAAATAAAACAACTGGCAGCTCTTTAGTCCAGTTGGGACTAAGCGAAAGTAGTAATCTAGATACTCGAAGCAACTTGACAAAAAGCTTCTAATGTTTGATTTTTCTCAAATATAAATAAATGATTTTTTTATTCCTAAAGGGGCGGTCCAGTGATGTGAAGAATCAAAGAGTGTTGAGGAGTGCTACTGCATATGTAAAGGTTGTAGAAGCCTTTGTGGCTGCAGAGGGTTTGTAAAGTCTAATAAATGACCTCGAGTAATCCTCTTGAAGCCGTGCTGGATACGGCTCGAGTTTAAAAACAATCTCAGGGTTAGGTAGTTAGTTTCTGCTTGAAGCGAGCAGATCAAGGCTTCTTTAGCGTTAGCATAATACACTGATACTGTGCAGTATGTAAATCAGCTCAGTTTCATTGTGGGTAACATTGCTGCTGTAATTCACAATGTATTCGATTTGAAAACACGAGAAGCTAAACCAATGTCAGAGTAAAACAGTTGGGGAATGAATGTTGTGTTTACATTTCCACTTTATGTAGTGCTTCTTAAAGTTGTTACAGCCAACGTGCAAACAAAATGGAGAGACATGCAATAAAGTACACAATGACTGGTTACCATAGATACAGCATAAGATAGGGGCGTCTATATATCATTATTGGCTTTTTGTAACACGGTTCAATTGTTACCATTAGTCTGTCATTTTCCATCCAGTGCTGTAAGGCTGTTTCATTTCTGTGTCTGGGTTTGGATGCGCTGTGGCAGCTGATCTGGGAGCAGGTCAAGAACTAAAAGGGAGAAGAGGACCAGAGGTCAATGTGATGCAACAAAAGAACATGATGTGAAAAGGAAGAAATGCAACGATAATTACTGTTTTATTCAATTCAAACCCAACTTCAAATACACAAGTGCAGTAGGATATAGGGCCGCTCGATTATGGAACAAATCATAATCTCGATTATTTGGGTCAATAATTGATATCACGATTATTAAAAACGATTATCCATTTACTTTGAAAACATCAATTTATTGGAGAAAAAACTATTTGAACAGTATGTTTTTAACAGTTGATTACCGTGAACTTTAAGTATAATTCAACTGAAAAACCAATTTAAAAAAGTAATAATAAAAGAATAATTGTTTTATTTCGATGACGTTGTTTTCGTAATCGTTGCAAGCCATAATTGTGATTAAAATACGATGAATGAGCAGCCCTAGTAGGCTATCATATACAAATGCAAATGATATTAAAGTGAAGTTTGAGTCCTGGAATAAACGCATCCACAGATGTTCTCTTTATATATGGCTTTAGCACCTGAAGAACCTCACATTTACAGCAGAGGTCATAAAGATATAATCGGCTTTCCATAGTCTGAAAAACATATTCAAAATGTAGGTGTGGTTTGGAAAGAGAAAGGGATTTATGAACGAGTTAACTGCACCGCAGGAAGCCCAGAGCAGAGACTTGCATCTCAGTGTGGGCCATTAAAGTGTAATGGCACCCAGCCGCCACACTCTGCTCCCCCCACACTATTGATCTGTTCTATTTTTGGGAAGTTGCTATATGGCAAAGATATAGGCTTACAGTGTCTCCTTCCCCCGATCAGTTCACAGCTCAGGAAACAAAACGCTCCAGGTGATGTCCAGGGGCTTTGCATGCAGAAGTGTGAAGTGTGTGTCTGCTA